>JAOWBN010000020.1:1191286-1213647 GCA_028565015.1 Pinguicula moranensis | reverse complement strand
TCCGCAATAGCCTCACCAGGCTATGGTGACTATTAGGCGGGCCTTGTCTGGGGTTAATTCCGAGGAATCGATCTTGCTACCTCTTGACAAGCCAGGTGGTAGCGAGCCTCTGGGACAAGTTGCCTCATCTCAAAAATTCAAAATTCGCCCCATACTGTTATTTGAATTCTCAAAAATTATAAAAATTTAGGTATTTGGGACGAAAATGAGATCATAATTTTGGTATCATTTATTTTCGGAATGTGTCCAAATATGGTCATTTTCTCGAACCAAATTATCGTTTCTACGCATAAGACTTCAAGTATATGGGAATTCCCCAAACTCATTCCGTTACATTACTCGAATTTTCAAAAATTGCCAGAATTTGAATATTCGAGACAAGAACAAGACTATATTTCTGGTCTCGTTTATTTTGGGATTGGTCCAGGAGTATGCAGATTCATTACCCGCCACCCTATGCACAATGGAGGATAAATAAATTTTTCTAATTTTCTTTTACCTTCCGAAAAATGAAAAGAAAAAAGAAAAGAAAAATGACTTGGATATCCGGTAGCCGGTAAATTAACCCTGCTTCCTGTCAGGGTTTAAGGATTGCATGTGAGAGAGGGTTAGTAAAAAGATGGGGGAGTGGGACTGTAATTATATATAGTTGATGTTCCCTAATTAAATCTGTACTCTAAAAAAGGTATGGAGTTTGAGGATCAAGAGGAGGAGCAAGATGTAGAAGCTGGGCTGGAGCTGAGCTGTCACGATGATTTACCCGGGAACCCTAAAATGCCGCCGGTGGCGGCAGCGGAGGCGGCGGATGATTCTTCGCCGCCGAGCCGGAGATTGAGGTACAAGGAGTGTTTGAAGAATCACGCGGTGGGAATCGGCGGCCACGCCTTGGACGGGTGCGGCGAATTTATCGCGGCGGGGGATGACGGAACCCTCGAGTCTCTCAAATGCGCCGCCTGCAGCTGCCACCGGAATTTCCACAGGAAGGAGAACGAGCCTGCCGGAGTCGGCGGCGCATTCGCCTTCCACCACCAGCAACAGCAGCTGCTCCTGACCCATCACCACCACCACAACCCACATGGAGGACATTTTGGATACCGTGGTCCCCCCAGTGGGTACCTCCACCTGGCTTCGCCGCAGCAGCGGGTGACGCCACTGCTAGCCCTTCCGTCGAGCTCCGGCGGCGGAGGTGGTGGTTCGAGAGATGACTTGGAGGATTACTACTACTCCAACCCCAACAGCAGCAGCGGTAAGAAGAGGTTCCGTACGAAATTCACACCGGAGCAGAAGGATAAGATGCTGGGGTTTGCTGAGCGTTTGGGGTGGAGGATCCAGAAGCAGGATGAAGAAATTGTGCAGCAATTCTGCCATGAAGTGGGAATCAAGAGGCATGTGCTCAAAGTTTGGATGCACAACAATAAGCACACACTGGGTAAGAAAATAGGATGATGGGAAAAAAAGAGGCTAAAATTACTGGGCAAACTTGTTCCAGTTTGAGGGTTAACTCTCAGTTGGTACATGCAAGGGATTGAGATTTCTATATGTAATTTTCTTTGTAAACTTGTTGTCCATGTTGCTATTCTTAATCATTGTATTAATCTATATAAAGACTAGGTTTTTATATGATTCTTTCCCTTGATTTGTTGCTGTTACTTCTTAAGCTAGTTAATGGGTTTAGTCATTCTCAGTTCTTCTTCATTCCTCTCCAATCTGCTCATCTGAAACTGTGAGAAAGTTTGAAGCTTTTGCCCTCCATTAATGGGGAGGAGAAGACCTCTATTTACAAGCTCTTTTGTGTTGCTCCTTTAGCTCTTCAGTTGCAACTACAATGCAGTGCAGTGCAGGCAGCTTATTAAACTTGATGAGAGAAGTCTGCCTGCATTGGGAAGGAAAATACTGAACCAGATTCCAGCAATGATATTTTCTGTAACAGGCCAAGATCAAAGTGTCTGTCTGCTTATTAATTTGTTAAAGCATACAGTGCCAATACATTCTCGTCGAGAAATGATACAGCGCACACCAAGTAGCGCGTGAGAAGTATGACGGGGCCAAAATGGCCATTTACCCCGTATTGAAATTCGTATCAGTGTTTAACACGGAGTAAAATGGTTATTTCTCATTCATGGAAAGATAAATAAAGCTTGAACGACGGAGCACGTAGATCAGATCCAACCCAATTCATCACATTCGGCTTACATTCAAAAAAATTTAGCCCCTTCACCTAAAATCCAGGCTTTGCCCTTTATCCAAAGCCTCGTTGTTTCACTTAATTTTCATCATGTATTCATGGCTTTCTATATCGTACCCTTTTTTCTGTTGTGATGTTTGGGAAGGGGACATGTGGGCATTAAACGAACACGTAGAAAAATAGAGACATAAATGTATGAATTTGCACCAACATATCTCCACATAAATGCTACTCACATACAACTTGTGCTGCTTCTGTTTACAAAAAGTTTCATGAAAATTCCTGAATGTGTTCATCATAGCTTTGGTCATTTTCTTGTGACATTTGAATTTTGTAAGTGGGAAATCTTTACTGAAGTTATTGCAAAGAGGGTATTCATAAAGTCACTTGATCATATACGGTCTACTGGTCCTGCATCGAGTTTTGGTCTAATGGAGAATCTTTGTGATATCATTGTGTGCTATTCTTGCCCTAAATATGTTGTCATCTTCACAGAGACTAGGCAAATTGGTCTTGTGCAAATTGTTCTGAATTTGTCTTTGTTTGGACCTTTTAGAAATTCCAGATACCAATGAGAAAAAATGAATCTACATTTTCTGTTGCAGACCTTTTTTTTTTGGGTAGTTAACGGGGACCCCATCTCCCGTGCTTCTTTCAATCACCTCGGGTTTCGAGCCCTCGCCCCGGGACAGTTCCACTAGCCACCCAGGTATTCCAGATTGGGACCCACTTAAAGTGGGCCCTCCCCAGACTAATCACAGATATCAAGTGCCCACTCCTGTGTTGCCCAGCGATTCAATCCCTCGACCTCTAGGCAAGCCCTGAGGAACGGCGAAACCGTTGGGACAACTGACACTTCGATTTTTATGTTGAAGCCCATGCATGCCTTGATGCCTCGGTCTGCAACTAGAAGACATGTACTGTTGGAGATGATGCGGATGATCAGTTAAAGCTGATGACGATCAAGCAGAATAATGGTCTGGTCCACTGCATAGATATGGTTTCTGGTCAAGAAATTGAATCATTTGGCTCACAAAGATCAAATTTAAATGGAAATGCTTTACATTATTCTGATTTTATATTACTAAAAATTATTATTTTGTAATATTTTACAAGGTATGACTTCAAAAATTACTACTGTCAAAGTTTGCTAGTTCACATTCACCACATTCACATGAAAAATTCATTAATTTGTCAATGAACCAACAAAATTTTACCACCCTCTTTGTGAGCCAGCATACCAATTCGGGTTTTCGGCCTAATACTTTTTTGGAAAATAGTAGGTATTATAAAGTTCAAGCCTAAATTTCATATTCATGATAGTTTGTTCTAATTCTCCTATTTGCTTATTGTAAACGGAAAATGACCTAACTTTTGATGTAGAAAAATGATATAGCGCAAGACAAAAGAACGCAAGACAAGTGCAAGACAGAGTGATTTCACCATTATACCCTCGTGTTAAACATTGATGCAAAAATTAACACTAGGTATAATTGTCCATTTTGTGTTGTCTTGCGCTTGTCTTGTGCTCTTTTGTCCTGCTCTATATCATTTCTCTTATGGTAGGGCAAGATATACAGTTCATGATCGATGAACCAATCACTGATTTCATCATGTTAGGTCCATTGCTCAAAGGAGATCTAGTCTTGAGCCTGTATTTTGTATTTTGGTTGTTCTCTTTATTCTCTTTATTCTCTTTGTTTTCTTGTCCTTATACATATTTTACTATGTATATGAAATTTGGCTTATAAAAAAAAAACAAAGTTTGAAAATTCTAACCAAAGAATTAACAAAAAAAAATCCGTAAGAAACTAATTCATACGAATTCTTAATTCAAACACAATCACTTATACATGAATGCATGGATGGTTTCAAACCATTTCGAAAGTTAAGAATTCAACATTTCAGAGTCTTGTCAGTTACATTTCAATAATTATTATAATTATTGTTTTGGTTAAGAAATTAGCAATAAATTGAATAATGATTGACTTCCTTCATGTTCTAAACATTTTAAACGTTATGAAATTAAACAAAATTGTTTCTTCCAATTGTTAAATAATATGGTGACACATGTTAATCGGATGAGAAGGAACAATAAGATTTTTTTTTTTTTTAAATTAGTAATTTTGCAACTAGAAAATATATAGTTCATTATTACATTCAGTGAAAAACACATGAATAACCCTCCAAGGCATTGAGGAGTATTAAAAAATTCGCAAGACATTGATTGACAAATAAAGTATTATTGAAACGGTTACAAATGTATTCTATACTCCTAGAGAATACATTTAATTCGAAGAATTATGATTATGACCGTTACGTATGAAGTTATTAAACCCTTTAGAAATGTATATAAATGGGGTTGATAATAACCTCAATATATAAGGTTAGAAATATGTTATTGGTGAAAGGATATCAATTACACAAAAACTAATTCTTGAAAGGATAGTCTCATTCTATGACTATTCTCAATGCTTGGGGGCCATGATATCTTCTTAGAGGTTACCCATGATCTATGGACTAAAATTAAAGAATAATGAATTAAAAGTATTTAATTCATTAATAATAATTTGATTATGTTAATTATAGGTCCATTGTCAAGTTATTGAGAACCCATAAGGTCACACACATTAACATCATTTTTTGAGGGGTCAAAGTGTGATTAAGATAAAGTATAAGGGCCAACTTGAAGTTTTTTTAAACTTCAAGGATTTGTATGACATTATGGGGTTATAGATACATGCTATGCACGACTTCACATGTGTAGAGGTGTATAGAAACCTCATGGAGAAGGATTTTACAACAACATGACATATAAGCATGAAGTGTCAGTTGTTGTAATACATGTAAACCTATGGTTAAATGTTAGTCTTTAGCTACAACATATGTCGACATTTTAGCTTCATGACCATTTATATAAATACCTTAATCATATCACAAATATGTGGAGTTGGTCGAGCTTTAAGGCCTTGAAAAATTATTGAGAAGCTCCATATCCTTGTTGCATTCCCTACATGAGAAAGACTTGGATTTTTTGGGCAAAAACTTGAAAAAGTTTTCTTCTCTTTTCTAAGGCTTAAAGGTTGGAGTTAGCACTCATTTATCCACATATAAGTCTTACATTTAGGGTGTATAAACCTCAAGGGAAATGGTGGCGTGGACTATTCCAGAGGGTGAACATTTGAACACCTCAACGGAAGGAGCTTTCTCGCACGAATTAGTGATTGTACAAGAGGTATAAAAATCCTTCTCCCTTGTGCCATCAAGTTGTGTAAATTAGCAAAGGTCCATGGTCAAAAGATCTCTGAATTTTTTGTTATGTATGCTTAACATATACTTATGTTTACGCTTTCGCACAAATTTTGCATCATGACACGTAGTATAGCTTTCGAAGATCTTACAAGTGGTATCATAAAAGATTCTTCTTTTGATGGGAGTGGACTGAATCGTCAGCTTATCTCGAAGATCAAAAAACCGAGAAGTATGAAGCCCTTTTGTAAATATATCACTGATCTGATTGTTTGTAGCGACATATTGGAGTGTAATGTCCTTGTTTTTCCCTTCTTTTGTATAAAGTAGTAATCCACCTTTGCATATATTGTGCGTACATGAAAACACAGGCGTTGCTAGGGAAAGACCTAACATTGTCACACCACAAGATAGAACACTAAAGTAGAGGGACTAGCAACTAGATAAATAGTATACAAAGCAAATAGAGTTCAGCTGTAGCAATTGCCATGGCCTTTTATTCTACCTCTGTACTAGATCAAGTAACAACGGTTTACTTTTTCACCGACCAAGAAATGAAACTGGAGCCAAAGAAAACTCCATAGCCAAAAACAGACATTTAATCACAATGATCTCCTGCCCAATCAGCATCACTATAAGCTTCTAAGTGCAAATTCCCTTTGGTATACCATAATCCATAATAAATAGTGCATTTGAGATATCATAGAACTCTCTTTGTTTCTCTCTAGTGGCACGAGTAAGGTTTGTGGAGATGCTGACAAAGTTGATTGACCAAAAATAAAATATCTAGCCTTGTCAATGTATAGTATTGTAGGGCCCCAACTGTCTGACAATACAATGTAACCTTCTCATGCTCTAAGGGCTCTCCTATAATGTCCTTCACTCGAGTAATAGTATAAGAAGGAGAATATATGGGTTTGGCACCAAGCATGCGAGTCTGCTCCAGTGAATCACTAATGTACCGACTTTGGCAAAGATGGAGACCACTTGCATCCCGAAGAGCTTGAATTCCAAGGAAGTGACATAGACCACCAAATCTTTAAGCTTAATGTGAATGTGGAGATACGATATCAACTAAGTAACGAAGGTACGATGTGTTTCAGTAACCAAGATGTCATCAACATAGACCAAAACAAAGATATACACCTCACTGGTAAATAGGAAGGTGTCCACTTTCGAACACTTAAATCTAAATTCAGTTAGACAATAGCAAAGACTTAGATACTATGCACAAGGAGCTTGTTTGAGCCTATATAAGGTCTTGTGAAGTCTTCACACGTGATTAGGGGCCATTGGAGAGAGAAAGTCGGGGGTTGTTCCATGTAAACTTCCTCAAATAGCTCACCATTCAAAAATGTGTTGGAAACATTCAATTATGGAACAATCCAATTAAACTGCACAAATAAGTACAACAAAAACTAACAATCCAATGTGTCTGCTCAAACCCTTAACAATCAAACTAACTTTGTACCTCTCAATAGTGCCATCAGACTTGAGTTTAACCTTGTACTCTCTTCTAAGAAAGATGTAATCTCTGAGGTCTCCAATTTTCTTCAGAGTTGAAAAATTCGAGCTTCTCCCAAACCCAATGTCCAATATAGTCGGGTCTTCATGCTACTTGAGATTTTCACCCAAGCTCCTATCTGACCCGTGTTTCTCTTCGAGGAGAAGGGTATGTCTTTGAAAGATCCAGATTCCTCAGAATCATCTTTTGTGGTTCCTTCTGATTCAATGGGGTTGTCTCCCTAGTTAGTTCGGAGTGGAGTGACAAAGGAAGTACATTATGCCGCTATGTTCGGAGTGCTGAAGCAATTCACGTGTTGTGTCTCAATTTCTAATGATGACATGCGATCTACTTCTCTTTTCACAAGGGTTGTCATCTTAGAAGTGTTAGCTGGAAGAGTTTCTTCATGAAATATTCACATGGACGGCGTTAATGATGCGACCAAGGAAACTTTCCCTTTGTTATACATCATACAACTCCTGGAATGGAGAGTCAGAATGACTAGCAAATCATGGGTGTGTGGGTATGAGTGCGAATAAGAACTAGCATACCTCAACTTTAGTCTTTCGGAATTGCTTATCTATTATACTGGCCAATTTGGCCTATTTATAGGGTTTTCAAGGGGTAAAATGATCTTTTCCTCGAGATGTAACAGGTATCCGTCTAGCCCACTTGTGGGTAGTGGCCGTTGCAATGGTAAACTAGTGATAAGCTGGTTTGTAGCCACTAAATGTTGATATTTATACTTTAAACCTGCTTATCTTATATGGTTAAAGGTGCATTTTAGATATATTTATCATGTTTTGCCTGGATTTGAGGAATGTATTCATGAGTCGAGAAAATGAGGATAAACGATCCGAATCACATGGTCGTGGCCCCAAATTTACACGTCGCAACTCCAATCTGGAAATCACACGTGCACAATGGCGGGAAAGAAAGTGTAGATTGACCATTTTGCCCTTAACTCTAGTTCTAAGCTTCTGATAAAAGCTACTCTTCATGACATAAAGCACACTTTTGACATGGAGTCAAATCAATTTTTCATTCTTGGACTTGGCGGAGTGCAAGGGAGACATGGAGAGGGGAAGCGAAGCTCTCATCCAAGAGCAACGATTCTAAAGGGAGTTTCTTGTGCTTTTTTTTTTTTTTATGAATATGAACTCCGGTGTTGCATACTTTCATGAAGCCCGTGCCTTGAGCATGGGCAAGAACCTTCTTCTAGGGTGTGATCTAACCCTTGGTAGACTTGGGAGTTTATTTTGATTGTTTAGCTATTTTAGAGATTTCTTGATGTTGTTTGGCTTTATTGTGCCATCTCCCTAATTTGCATGTGTTTGACCAATTGTAAGTTCACCAATCGTGGTTGGAGATCGAGAGACAAAGATCATTGCAAATACGTCGACAACTAGTACCCGAAAACAAATAGTATAACAGACTCCCTTTTGAAACAAGGCTTTGCCAGGATAAATCAGGGGCTGTTTCAAGAAAATCACTTATCCAAAGAAAATAGAGGAAGAATGAGAATGAAAAAAATGAAGGATTCCCTATATCAAGACCATTGTGAGAAAAGGAAGAGACAGGTAGAATGAGCAGGTTACTATAACTTAGTTGTAAATATACTGAGTATGTTGTGTTGTGTTACTAAAACAACGACAAAATCAGTCTAGGACAAGAGAATATTGGACGAACATTAGACAACACATGGTGACTAGATTCCATGGAGCTTGAAGTTATGATCCTCACTACTCAATCTCTATTATGGGGATCAAAACGACAAGCAACCTTGCGAGCCAAGCAATAAATTGGGCTATACAGCAATAGATCTAATGAGTACTTGATTATTTTATAATTGGTTTAACTTTCACCATAAGAATACCGTTATTTATAAGAAAAAAATCCTTGAAAAACATATATGCAACACAATACAAATATCATATAATAAATAAACAAATGAATAAACAGAAAATGGACCCATGTAAAAGGGGTAGCTGCAAGGATATAATGATGAAGTTTTTTTGTAAGTAGCGAGATAAAATGTCTCATTAGGTGTATGTGTCTTTGAGCATATAAACTTAGGGTTTTATTTGTACTTCATTGACCTATGGTTGCCTGAATTGAATGCCTCAATAATTGTAGAAAACTCACGACGAAATTGTGATGCAAAACAATTTTTTTTCAAACGTTATGATAAACGGTCCTTGCAATTCAGTTTGTATGGCTTTTTCAGGGCAGACGAAACAATGACGATAAGCACAGGAACGAAGGAATCTTGTTTGTTTAAGCCAACATTTATTAATAATGGGAGTTAAACATGCGAAAGTATCGTACTAAAATTGTGTGAGGTTCTCAACTCTAGTATGACGAAATTGAAAGTTTGATTGATTGACTTTTCTGTACGCATCACGCTTGCGACACACGGGGGGTTGAAGCAGAATCTTCTCGATTCGTCATTTTCGAGATCATATATATCATTCCTGACGAATGACGAATGGAATCATTGTACGACAACAATAAATGTTTCTTGTTTGCAAGTTGTCGACAAAGCCAACGAAAATTGTAGCGGCTAATTTAGAAATTTTATTTATGCGTTAAAGAAATACTATAAATAGTACATAACAGTAATTTATATTAAAATAATACCCCAAAAATCAACAACTTATATTCTTATAATAAAAAAAAGTAAATAGTCCATTACTGCTGAGCAAAAATAGTGGACGGTGTTATAATATAGAATTGTACATTATTTAATAGGACGGCGGAGGGGTAGATACTACCTAATTTAAATTCTATTAAAATTGAATTTCACCTAAGTAAGAAGCACATCCTAACTTAATTCCTAAAAGTAGAAAACTACCTAATTACATTAAAATTGGAATTTCTCACAATTAATGGACTAATAATTAAAAGACATAAAAATGAACATTCTTCTTGGCAGCATCTAGCAGGGGCCGTGGTCTCTCACACATGCAACATTTATATGCTTGATCTGGTCTTCATAAGTCGCGACAAACTTCCAATTTGAGAACAGTATGTTCCAAAAATAATAACGCATCATTGGACCGTTAGAATTTGATCTCATTTTGTCAACATATGTCTTGACAAATCCTCTGTAACTGGGTAAAATTTCAGTTCGATCGGAACACTTTTAGACCTCCGATCGTCAATAAAATCGAGACTGTGCAATACTGCAAATAGCATGAATGAACAATAGTAGGCTGTTACAAAATTCATATCTCACGATCGGACCGTTCTAATTGGATTGCCTTTGGACAAGTCGATGCGAAACGAGTTCTATAATTTCAGTTAAATTTTCAGATCGATAAACGATGTTTGGGCGTCCAATTGGAAGAAATCATGAAACTGCACTTTGCTATAATTCAAACCACAGGATCAGATTACTTTAAATCTTGCAAGAATTCAATTTTGTCTCGTACCTCTAACATTCACATCAGTTTACCCTGGCCTCCCTTGGGAATTAACTGTCTTGCAAAATAGACATCATTTCTCCAACATATGGTTTGTTGTACTGATAAAATTTCAATTACTTATGCTAATTTGTTACCCCTGTTGCTATTTTTTTTTGTGGCTCATTTTTGTCAAGATATTGTCTGTAGACTGTAAAATCTTTTCTGCTGGACCTATTTGAAGTACAATCAAGTTATCCCCCCTTCTACTTATTAGTTGACAATTTAAGTTAGGTACATACAGACAATATAGATGCATTTGCAGCTTACCAGCTCACCATTCCTTAGATAGGTGAATGCCATAGCAATCTGAACATAAATTATTCTGATTATCCGTTAAGAGAAATAAAATCTTATACATAATCTGAACAGAATTATTCTCATTTTCCAGATATTCATGAACAAATTTTTTGTTTATGATAAAGCTTGTAAATATGTCGTTTTGTGCTTGAATAGCCCACTGATTATATAGTTTTGAATTAAATGGGACGTTTCCCTTCATCATGCATTGTTTTTTCTAATCTAAGGCAGCATCAGAGGAGTACTCGGAAGCTGTTATTGGCTTCCTACATTGTTACCGCTGTATTTGATATTTGAGTAGTTTATTTAGTTGATTATCTGATAGGATTAGTAGTTATCAGATAGAGTTATGATTGAATAGAGTTCTATAGGATTTATGATTTTAAATTCAGTCAAATTTAGTTTGTAGTACTATATATACCCCAAGTTGTTATGCTTATTAAAGTATGGGTTTTCATTTTATTTTCTATATGGTATTAGAGCTAGGTTCAATTCCCAAACCCTAATCTCTCTAAGCCACCACCTTCATTACAAAACCCTAGTCACCACTTGCTCACCGCCGCACCCACCGCCTGCTGTCTCCACAACCCGCTGGAATCAACTGTTCATGGTCGAAAATGGCTGGATTTGACCATTTTTGGTGATTCCTGGCTGAAACAAATTTGCTCGCATCGAAAATACGCTGTCCGCACGCTACCTTGCCATGTTTTGGCGCGGTGACCAGCCCGCCGTCTTCCAAAGCATCCGCGACGACCGCACAACAGAGACCAATAGCCGTCCGCCGCCGCATGCGCCTCGCTAGAGTTCGTCATCCTGCGGCAATTTTGGGCTAATTCATGTTGCATTTGGCATCTCCAACCCCTGTGACCACCATGGTCGGGATCATCTCTCCCAAGATCTACCCGTGGTTGTATGCACGTCCGCCTACGACTGCCATGGGCCGGTGCCGCAACCCATGCGCTGCTGCTACCACAGCAGAAAATCTTTTGTTTGGGTAGCTCGTCGCATCTATCATATCTTTTTTCCTTGATTTGTTGTTGTTTGATAAATATTTGTGTTTTGGTGGATAAGTTGGATTATGTGGTAATTGTTGCTTGTGGTGTTGATCGATGTTGATCGCCTAAACTTAGGGTTCCAATTAGGTGTTATTTGATGATTGATGTGGAAGTGTTGTTTTAAATTTTGGTTTGATGGTTAAAATTGTTATCGATTGCACGATGTTATACTGTTGCCATGCAGTCATGTTTTGGAGGTATTATCGACTGCATGATGTTGAACTGTTGTCATGCCGTCTTGGAGTTGTTAGCGACCGTACGGTGTTAAACTATTGTTGTACTATTTCAGAGATATTCTTGGGTTCAAGTTTTGGAGGTGTTACTGATCACACAGTGTTAGGCTATTGTCGTACGATCATGGGTGGAGGTATTGTTCTCATCCAACGTTTGACTGCTGCTAGTCGGAGTTGGCATCTTTCGTCATGGGACCAGTGAGAGGGTTTTAGCACTTAGCCAAGGGCCAACAAGATGAAGATTGATGAATGAGCTGGAGGTGCAAGAAAGATGGAGATCTATGCCTGAGTCGAAAAGAGGAGTATCTAGTATCGAGCTATGAGCGCTAATGCGACTAAGGAGCTATAAGAGAGAGCCTCTAGCTTAGGGGAAGCCGAGAGTGTTCATCAAAGTGGTCGAGAATCGTATGTCGGCGATAGATTTGATTAGCCATGGGTTGGCTAGAGAAGTGAAGAGACATGCGTCGCTAGAGGAGTAAGAAGTTATGCGTTGGCTAGCCATGTGGAAAGAGAAGCTGGATAGGCCATATCTGTAGGAGATACTGGGTGGCCCAATCTGCGGACACTGGGACCAGATCAAAAGGATACTAGATGGGTCAGAGTGGAGGAAGGAACTAAATTAGCCATCGTTGATGCTGGGAGGCCATTGGTTGCTGAACCGTATGTCAAGATGAGCTTAGTGAAGCCACTTGAAGAGGAGTGTTAGTATTTGATATTTGAGCAGTTTATTTGATTATCTGAGAAGCAATTCTCGAGCTGGGGGTCTCCACAGAAACAGTCTCTTTAAAGATAAGGGTACGACCCTCGCCAGACCCTTCTTCCGAGCGGGATATACTGAGTATGTTTGATATTTAATTGATTATCTGATATGATTAGTAGTTATCAAATAGAGTTATAATTTAATAGAGTTTTATAAGATTTATTATAAGATTTGATGTGTGGTACTATATGTATTCCAAGGAATTATGTTTAATATTATTTTCTAACATCAACAAAATGGCAACTATTCAACTGCCGCCTGTTTTATGTATCTAACATTGCAGTGAACTTATTGATCCCTCTCCTATGAATTTCTACGGTTGAGTATTCTTAAAGAGAATAGAAAATTTTGGGAGGAAGAAGAAATATATATGCCGTTTGTCCAAAATGTAGGGAAAAGAGCAAATAGTTTCAAAGTTATTACGGAGGAACCATGATGAAATCTTCTTGTCCAGACCAATTAATTCTGATTTCCTTCATATATTTCGTTTCTCTTTTCTTCTAAAGTTTAAACCTTTCTTAATACTCTGGATAGGACAGGTGCCAAGTTGCCAAATTCTCCTCTGATATTGCTCTTATTGGCTGCTTTACTTTCGTGATGGACTTCACCTCTCAAAACATAATTACGAACATCACGGGTATAAGTGTTTTTTAGAGTTTAATTGGAAAACTTACGTGGGTAGAACCAGTCCACCCACATTTACCCCGAAAGCAGACCAAAGATATATTAGAGATCTAGAAACTGAAAATAAATAGAACAAAGAAAATGAGAACAAAATCAGTCACCTCCGTTGTTAGATTTTTAATATTTATTTTTGTATATAACCTTAATTATAAGTGTCAACAACAACTTTTGCAAACAACTTGTACTTAGTAATTTACTGGGTGTTGTCCTTGATGTTTTTCAAGGCAAATGGAAAATAATCCAGAGCACTCTGATGAAACAATGAATGATACGACGGAGGGGTCCACCCAAGACACTTTTTTTTTTGATAAGTAATAAGGATAACAGAGACCCAGAGCACAGTATCGGGGTATCCTTTGGGCCCAGGGGCCCGCCGACTAATCCCCACAGATATCCTGCAGCAGATTGCGTCCAGCGGGATTAGAACCCTCGACCTCACGAGGCAAACCCTGTGTGTCGAGGGTATCAACCGCTGGGACAACCTGCGCCGGATGGGTCCACCCAAGACACACCTAGCCCTAGAGGCAAAATTTTAGTAGGTCGTCGCCAATGTGGCAACAATTTACTAGAATTTCAAGAGGTGATTTCAGATGATCCTAAGGCTATATGCAATTATTGCAACAAGGATGTTAGAAATCAACCATCAGTGTTATGGGACATCAAATATGCGATCTCACCACTAGGGGTGCTAATTTATTTTTTTTATAACCGTTGTATCCGGATGAGGCAACTAGTCCACGGGATCCTATGCAGGCGACCACCTACATAAGACCGGGTAATTGTCGGATCGAAACCCACGGTCGTGGACCCGACACATTTTTTTCAGCATGAATTGATCCTTGAACCTCTAAGT
The DNA here is from genome assembly GCA_028565015.1 of Pinguicula moranensis. NCBI lineage: Eukaryota > Viridiplantae > Streptophyta > Magnoliopsida > Lamiales > Lentibulariaceae > Pinguicula > Pinguicula moranensis. The sequence continues at coordinate 1,199,360 of JAOWBN010000020.1, read as the reverse complement.
AAACCCTGAGGTTATCAGGCAGGTGTTCAACCGCTGGGACAACCCGACGGGGTTTATGGGGCGCCACAATTATTTGAGCAAATCAAGGACGCTTGACCTGAAACAACGAAAGTTAACTCTGATGCTAGTCATTGAAAGGAACTGAAGTTAGAGAGCTTATGGTGTACCTATATGATGAGAAGAAAATTCAAAGAGCAATTGCAGAGCTTATGGAAGAATTATGAGCAAGTATAAACCTTTCCAACAAGATGGCATGAAGTACTTGGCAAAGGCATGGATAATGGGGCGCCGAAAAGAGTACTCATTCATTTGGAAGGCTCTGCAAAATAGAATCCAACTCACTTTAATCTGGCACTCAAATGTGTGCTCCTGGATGCAACTTTGATGATATGTGTTCTATGTATGGAAGATTTAGAGATTGTTGGCCGAACCTTTGTCAATTGCCAGACTATCTCTCAGGAATGGTCAAAAATTTATTGCTAGTTGGCTCTCACTTATGTTATTTTTTTATAAGTCAATTTTTTTAAATAATGAAAAGAATATTTACAAAGATATGGTTATGTTTATCTCCTTACGTTATACGACCAAAAGTGTAATTACAACAGTGCATACTTTCGGTTGGTTGGGTAAGCCATCCAGTAGAGCGTAGACAAAGCTATTGTAGTTTCCCTTGAATTTTAACCACTTCAAGTTAGTCAATTTGAACTTCTGGAATGTTTCTTCGATATTGACATCGACATTGTTGCAATATAGTTTATTTCTCTGATTCCATACTGACCATGTCATGCCGATCCAAATCCATTTCCACATCACCTTGTTGATGCTTTGAGGATATAACAACATATACTGTTCAAAATCTAGTATCTGTGAGGAGTCCAGTTGGAGGAACAACCAGTGTTTTAACTTGGTCCAGAGTAGTGTAGTATGCCTGCATTCATGGAAGAAGTGTTGCTCATCTTCAATTTTTTCTCTATTTGTTGATCTGGTGGTATGACTCCTCGGGTTTGCAGGTTTCCTTTTATTGGTAATCTCCTTTGTAGCAAGCGCCAAGCAAAAATTGATATTTTTTTGGGAATGTCCTTGCTCCAGACTTTAGTGGGTTGTTGAGACTCTTCTACCCAGTAAGGTTATGGTGATTCCTTCCATATTTCTCTATATGCTTCCTTCACTGTGAATGTTCATTGCAGTTAACTGAGTGGTGGCAAGAATCTCTGTTATGTCCCTGCATTTTAACATCATTTAAGCATAAAATTAGTTCTAAAAAATCTCTCATCTCACCCTCGTGTACTTGCCTTTTCAATTCCCATTTCCATCGCTACTCTCCCCCAAACCACTCCACATGTTCAGCTATTATCTTTCCCATCAGTTTGTCCGCTTTGTATAGTGTTGAAATCTCTGTGCTAGTGTGAGTTCCCTTGCCATTTATCCTCTAAAAATTTAACATGAGCTCCATTTCCTACTTTCATCCTCATGTTCTCCTTAAACCAAGATCCCTCTGGTGTATTTTGCAAATCTACTCAGCTTATGGATGCATATGCACATCCCCTTCTTCTCCCCTTTCTTACTGCCACCACCCTCCTTTCTTCCTTCATCTTTCTCTAGCTCCCCGCCCCCACTGTTAGTTTCCCCTCTTTCCCATACTTTAACCTCAATAAGTCTTTCCATAGATCCTGTTTTCATCGAGAATTCTACCACCGTACTTTACCAAGCATGACCTTGCTAAACGGCTCTAAATTCCTGATTCCCATCCCCCCATATAATGGTTGACATATGTTTTTCCACGATATCCAGCAATTAGTTTTGTGCCATGAATTCTTCCCCAAAAGAAGGTTCTTTGTAGGTTTTCAATTTTTTGGATTATAGTTGTTGGGGCTAGGTAGTGAGCAAAGTAGTAAGATGACAAAAGTGCTAACACTGAGTTAATAAACATTGTTTTGCCTCTAACCGACAGATTTTTGCTTTTCCAAGCTCCAAGTACCTTGCTTAACCTTTCTAGGACTGGTTTTCAGGTCACTAAATTTCTTAGTTTTGCTCCAACTGAATGTCCCAAGTAATTGAAGGGTATTTTGCCATCTCTTCCAAGGTATTGGATGATACATTAGTTCCCATGAGTTGGCTCTCGCTGAAATTGATTAGCATTCCTAATAGCAGCTCAAAAATTATATAGTAGAGCTTTGAGAGCCTTTACATTTTTCCACGTAGCTTGGTTGAAGAAGATAGTGTCGTCAACAAATTGAAGATGAGACAGACTCATCTTGCCCTCCCCTGTTTCCAGTGGTGTAAGGAGTTTTAATGTTTCAGCTTCTCAGATCATTGTTGATAACTCTTCAGCTATAATTAGGAATAGGAAAGAGGAAAGGTGATCTCCTTGTCTGACTCCTCTCTGTGGGATAAACTATGTGGTTGGACTACCATTCACTAAGACAAATATTTTTTTTTTAAAAGCACTAAGACAAATGTTTATCCACCATAACCAGTAGTCTGGCAAGGTCATCTTTTTCATCACATCTTGCAAGTATTTCTAGTTTACCATGTTGAAAGGCTTCCCAAAGTCTATCTTGAATACCAATGCAGGTTTCCTTGTTCAGTTCATGAATCATTTCATTGGCTATCATAACACCATCCAAGATGTCTCTTCCCTACAAAGGCCATTTGGTTCCTTGCAATGACTTAATCTAGGACCTGACTTAATTTGGTGGATAATACCTTAGATATAATCTTGTATAAGATCCCAGTTTTTATGATTGGCTTATAATCTTATACTAGTAGCGGGGAGCTTTTTTTTTTTTTTTGCCACCAATGTAATGTGGATGGGATTGCCTCCCTTCACTATCTTGTCATTCCTGTAGAATTCTTCCATCATTTTACATATGTCTTGTTTCATTAGAGGTAAGAAGTGCTTGATAAAGGCAAGATTCAGTCCATCCGGTTCAGGGTTCTTACTACCACAATATTTGATGGTCAGTATGATTTCTTCCTCGCTGAAGGGGGCTGAGGTACACTGCGTGGATTCTTGTGATAGCTTGTCAGTTGTATATTCCCCAACCTTGACCTGTTGCACTGGTTTTCTGTGAACTTGTACTAGAAACGCTCTTTGAAACATTATTTTACCTTGTATACCTCATCTTGCCAGATTCCTTATCCCAAATTCCATGTATGGTATTTCTAGTCCTGTTTTTTCTCACTCAAACATGAAAGAAGGTTGTATTTGCATCACCCTGTTGAAACCAGTTTATTCAAAATTTCTGATATATAATGTTTTCCTATTAGCTGGTTAGGTCATGCAGTTCTTGTCTCATTTGAGCTATCTTCAGAGTATCGGCTACCCGTAGTTCCTCACCTTTAGCTATGTCGATGAAGACACTTCTCATAGATGCAATGTCTTTGGGGTCCATTTTGTTCCATTTTCTTATCTCTTGTCTTAGTATCTTGATTTTCTACTTGATCCTAAAACCAGCATAACCCCTTATGTCAGTGTCATTCCATACTTTTGTTATCAGCTCATTGTAGTCTTTCGTCTTCAGCCAACAATCAAGGACTTTTAATGGTTTATGTACCCATTGTTGGACTTGAGAACATAATTCACCGGACAACGATCAAAATCCTCATGGTCCAAGCCATTTTGCACTGAGTTCTTATCATTTCCAAACTATTTGTCATTCACAAGGAATCTATTAAACTTGTTCATTGCCTTGAGGGAATTCAGGTACCATGTGTATTTGCTCTTGACCATAGCAAATCCTACAACTGCGTATCATTAACAAATTGTCTGAACAATTTGATTTTGTTGTCACTAGTACTATTTGATGATCCTTTTCTCAAATTTTTTTTTTATCAAGGACACATTGAAATCTCCCATAACGTACCACTTGTCATCTTCTTTTTCTATCTTATATTGTAGTAAATGATTCCACTGTCTTTGTTTCTCTGATAATGTCACCAGTTCATAGACGTTTATAATATGGGATGTCTCTGTGTCCTCTTCCCGGTTTCTTGACACTCCAAGCACTCCCTCATCATCCATGATGATCAACCTCTTGAACTTTTGTTATTCCAGATTCACATTAATCCTACTGCTTGTCCTTGTGATCCCTTGTATACCCAATCAACTGTCGTACCAAAGGGACTCACGTAGTTTCTTGTTAATGGTCTCCTTCTTCATCTATTGTATACTAAGGGAATCAATCGTATGCTTTACCAACAATTGTGTCTGATCAATCTTCTACTTTCCTTTGTCCCCCAATCTTCTGACATTGTAGCTAAGGAGCTGCATTATTTACTAGTTTTAATCTCCTTTGCCACCCCCTCTCCTTTTTGATTAGTTGCTTTTATTTTTTTTCTTACAGCTATTTCAATTTGTACATCGGTAGTTTGGTCTGAGCTCTGCTGGTGTTGAATCCCTAGAGCTATCTCAAACTGCATTATGGATTTAGCTTCCTTTCTACAATGCCTTGAATTAGCCACCTCTATCCCACCGTCAGTCATAGATGTGATGTACTTGGGGTTGCTATCTGTAGGTTCTGATCTTGTTCCATAGGCTTGTTTTGAGGGGTTGGCTAGCAGTAGGTATCTCCATTCCTCTAAGATCTGTTGGTTCCTGCTTTTTTGTGTTGACTTTTTTCTCTCCTTATTTTTTGTTGTGTTTTTCTTTCTCATTATCTTTGATGGCATATAGATATCCTGACTTTTGCATTATCCTTAGGTTCCTTTACTCCATGTATGGTGTTACATTCCAAACTGGATTGATTTTGTACTAAATCAAGAATCTTCATTGCCACATTTTCCTCCATTACCCTCTCCTCATTAATCATGTCTGCTTCAAGTTTTTCTTGCATTTACCTCTCTCCCTATATGTTATCAACCTTTATTCTCCTCAAAGTTATCTCGCATCTCATTTCACTCTTTCTGACCTCTACTCTGGGAGATCTTTTGCCTGGATTGTTTGTTTGCATCGTTTGTAGTGTGTCTTTATATATTTCACAAACCACTGCTGATCCTTGTTCTTATGTTTGTGCTTGATCAGTATTTTCTATCATCTTTGGTGTCTCTCATTTCTCAATGTTTTGTGCCCCTGTCATATGTGGCACTATTTCTGCTCTCTCTGTTGTTATCAATTGTTGAGTCTCTGGTGCCATTACAACCCTATCTTCATGATGTTCAGTTTTTAGCTTATCTGTAATACTTTCACTCTCTCACTTTTCTATGCTTTGTGATCGAGTATTTGCTGGCCACCACTCTAACCTTCTGGGGTGCCAGAACTTGCCTGGTATACTTTGTGCCTCTAAGGACGTGAGATGTCATTCTGTAATATCTTTCCCTAGCTCTGTTATTGGCTATGTGAGTTTCCCTCAGATTTAAGATTTTGTGGGCTAACAGACCATCCTTCATCTGTTACAATCTCGCCTGATATGCTACCTCCTCTAAGAAATTATCCATTGATTCATCACTTTGCCAAGACTTGATTCAAATTTCTTTTCCCCCACCTTTACTACTCTTATCTTATGCTCTTGTCCATCCACTGCAATAGTTAGTAGTTGATTCGTAGTGGTGGTCAAGTTCACTTGGATGAGAATATGGGTCGTTTCCAAAAGTTTTCTACTTGTTATCTCATAAACCCTAACTAGTCTCCCCAGCATTTCTCCAATAGTCTTAAATATATCATCCTTCCAAGCATGGTAAGGCAGGTCATATACCTTGATCCAACAGAATCTTTCTAGGACGAGTGGTTGCTCTATCCATTCAGACAAGTTTGTTAGCCAGTTTTTTACCCACTCTATATCATTTTTCAGTAGATTTTTTAAATCCTTCTTCTCATCCTCCTAGATCAATACCTCACCTGCTACCACATGGATCACTTTGAGGTTGATATAACCACCCCTTTTCAGAGCAATGTGCAATTCTCTCCATCCCTACTTATTTTTCAGTATGCCTACTTTGCTATGGTTAAACCATAAGGAACCCGGTCTAAATGTTTTGAAAATGAAATCCACTTGTTGTGGCTTATTCACATTCCCTTTTCCCACAACATTCCCCTATTTTTCCTTGGTTTTGTCTAACAGATCTTTGTACGATATATCCATTCGAGGGAAGTCCTTCTTTATGAGATATTTTTGCACTATAACAGGCCTATCAATTGAGTCTCTCCTCTCAGATTTTGTTATGTTGGCCTTAATCTTGTAAGTACCCACCCATATACTGTTCAGTTTGAGTTCCATGCTTTCAATAGATAATACCTCTTCATATACCACAAAACCAAAAGGCATACCGGTTAAGGATAACTTTCTTGGTATGAAAAAATCAACCATTTTACCTTGAACTTATGTTCCTCATTTCCATTCGTTTGGCATTGGGTGGGATTTGTGAAATAGAATGACGTTTGCTCTGCTAGTATCGAAATTGTACATTCCGCATCAATCATTAGCCCAAGACAACTGTGCACATTGCTCAATGTGTTGCTTGCGCTGCCATCTTTCTACTCTTATACTTCATATCCTTAATTGCGAGGTTTGGGGTAGGTTTCCTAGCTTGGTTGTCTAAGTTTACTATGACTTTTCCCATTCTAATCTCCTGTCAGAGTCGTTCGATCTCTAGGGAACGGTGATCCAGGTATTTGACATAGGTGAGAGGCTTATAATTTTTTGGACAAGTCATTGTTTCATACCTCCTCGGGGCGCAATTTGCACCATCGGTTAGTTATGGTTTTGGTTGTCTAGGATTACGATGGGGTGTTTGTCGTGGGGTTCATGGTTGGTCAGGGTGGGGTTGTAGGTGGAAGGATCGGTCAGGAAAGTGATTCAGTCTCACTCATCTCGTTGTCGGTCGTAGCTTTACGGCGGCTCTACTTGGGTCTCACTTATGTTGCCCCTTCTACCTTGATTGATTATTTTCAAATGCATATGGGGTTACTTCTGAATAAGTCCTTGTTAAATTGATGGAAAGGTATAAGAAGGGCTAGGAATAAGAGTATATTCGAGAATTGAAGAGCTATGTGTAGAGGATGTGATGTGGAAGATTAAAAATGAATGGTGTGATGTGAATGACTAAAAGCTTACATTGGTGTTTCTAGAGGTCTAACTAGTAATGCCAACTCTTTGTATGAGATGAGTTCTAGATGAAGGATGGCTCCGTACATGAGCTGTAATTTGTAAAAGTTGTACATCTTGTGCAAATTTTTAATGGAATTTTTTTTTACCGATCAAAAAACAAGAATGCAACTACATAAAAATCTTTGAATTAAATGCTTTAAGTATGATGATCAGGGTATTGGCTTCCATACATGGGACACAGATCCGTTTCTTGTTTGTTAAGTTATATTTTAGAATTATGTAAGATGAAACGATGCCTGTGGCATATTGATGAGGTTATGTAGCATGTAAGTATACGTCTGGTTGATTGGGTTGCAAATTGCACCCGAATAAAGTATTATATTTATGGAAGAAAAAAAAGTATGATGAATCAATTTATCTTGAGAGTATGTTTTGGACCTTTAAAAAAAATAAAAATCTACTGCCCTTTCTCCTATTTTTTTTTTTCAATTTTTTTTAATATAAGTGTTTTAAATTTTCACATTCTTCTACTCTCTTTTTTCAGCCAAAAAGTACTTTTTTGGGGAACTAGGTATGAGACAATTTTTTTTGTGCTTCTGATTCTAATTGTAATTTTTTAAATAAATGAAAGTTGCAGAAAAAAAATTCTACAACTTTTTCGGTTTTAGTAATTTTGCAAATAATCTCAAACTTCTAAAAGGAGAAGGAAAAACAAAAGCTGAAATTAGCTGTTGAAGTAGATCAACGCGGCATCAAAATGAAATCTCTTATGTTTTCAATAGGATACTGAATGGTAAACCCGTACGAATATCCAACGCATGTAAATAATTTTTTGTTTTAGGCCTTAGCTGTATGTAATTACTTATAAATCTCTTTTTGTGGCGAAATTTCTATTTCTCTTATATTTTTATTTTATTGATTTAATACTAAACTTCAGCTTATGCTTTGTCAAGAAGTCATAAACCAGCTTCTTCAGAATATTTTTTTTTTTTTTTTTTTTTTTTGTTTTTTTTTTGCCCAGAAATTGT
>JAOWBN010000020.1:1178585-1189859 GCA_028565015.1 Pinguicula moranensis | reverse complement strand
ATGATGTTCAACGCCTCTGATTGGGGGTAAACCCGTGGGTAGCTCTTCTGGCATGACATCTGTGAATTCCTACAAGAGAGAAAGAAATCTGCTTGGTAAAGTACCAGTAAGGTCGTTAGTTGTGATTATGGCTTCTTTGTACATACATACAATCATAGAAACACAAGAATTGAAAAAGCTCTTGATCTCAATCTTTTAGGACAAGTATAATTCTTTTTTGCTCTTTTTCTTTTTTTCCTCACTTTTTCGCTCTTTTTTTTTTTTATCTCTCACGGTCTCTTTTCCTCTCTTTTTTTGTCTCTCTTTATTTTTCTCAAATTTCTCAATTTACATTGTTCCTCTAGACCTATTTTGGAGGTAAAGGTACAAGTACAATAGTTTTGCTCTATGACTAAATGAATATCCATTGGAACACCCATCATGTGTCACACTCTTGTCAAACTGTCACGGTCTTCGGAGTAGAATATGGCATGCCCCCATGGGCACTACATCACAAAGAACATCATCTCCATACTTTCCAATCACAAGAGGAACTAACACCTATTTAACCGTGTGCATTTATCCACTGTCATTCAACCACTGAAGTCGATATGGATTTGGGTATTTGATCGTGTCTAGATTCATCTTTTGTACCAAGTAGGTACTAGAAACATTTGCACAACTTCCTCCATCTATGATAACACTTTAAACTTTATTGATAACAAAACAACGTGTATGAAAGAGATTCTCACGTTGTGTTTGGTGATTTTTTTCTTTAGTTTGAATGCTCAAGCCTCATCGAACTACCAACATATCTCCCACTGCAACCTCGGTCTCAACCTTCTCAACCTCATTCTGTTTGACATCATATGGTTCGGTCTCATCATCAGATGAAATCTCACCGTTGACTTTAAGGAGCATAATAGGTTTATTTGGGCACTAACTTGTAATATGATCTAAACGTTGGTACTTGAAACATTTAATATCACGGTGTCTTGTTGTAAATGGTGTAGAAGTACCTTGTTTAACCACGGGGTTCACATCAAGCTTCTTGGAAGGGTTGAACCTTGATTTGGGGCTTGGCTTATCCCACTTGGGATTCGGTTTCCATGATGAACTAGGATTTGAACTTGAACTCACCTTCCTCACAATCTTTTTTTAAGTTTCTTATTTACTTTGATGGCTTGGTAGAGCATGTCCTAAATTTCTGCATAGTGCTGCAACTCAATAACATCATCTATCTCTCGATTCAATCCTTGAAGGAAACGTGCCATAGTAACCTCACGATCCTCCTGAATGTTGCCTGATAAATAGTAACTTCATCTCCTTATAAAACTCCTCGACACTTTTAGAACATTGCACCAAACGTTGCAACTTCTAATGGATCTCGCAGTAGAATTGACTAGGAACGAACCTCCTCCTCAACATTCGTTTCATCTCCTATTAGTCCTCCAGTGATGGTTCGTCATAGCGTCTCCTATTGTTCATCATCTTATCCCACCATGTAATAGCATAATAAATAAACTCAATAAATGCGAGTTTTACCTTTTGACGCTCAATATAGTTATGGAATTTAAACACTTTCCCCACTTTCATCTCCCACTCCGAATACGGCTCTATATCATTCTTTATTGAGAATGTAAGTATATTGATTTTCACATTTCCAAGATGATCCTCACGAACATGTCTCGGGTAGCCAAGGTCACGATCAGCCTGATAAGGGGGCCATCATGGTTGTTGCACTCTCATATGGTCATGGTTTTCTCTAGCTCCTCGAACACAGGGTTCGTAACAATCATCAAATTCAGCGGACCATGCATCAAAATCCTCACGATCATCATGTTGCTCAGCATCACATCAGGTAACGGCTCTTTGGTCAATTTTTAGGGCCTGGCTGGTGGATGCTTCATTATTCATTCATGCCATACGTTCTTGAGACTCTTCTTTCGCCATGACCAGACGTCGTAGAACAGTTATTACTTGCTCATGATTGGCCATTTGAGGAATATCATCCTCTGATGAGTTACTCATGAACTTTTCTTTGATAAACATGTTTATACTTGCAAGAAAAAGATTAGTAAACAAAAAAATTAACCACTCCCTCACGTGTATGCATTCAAAGATGATCATTCAAATCGGATTTTACCCTCTCTTGAACCTCACCACTCTGCCTTTTACCTCTCAAACACTCTCACTATGGTTTTAGCCAACTTCAACTCAAACATTTTCTCAAACCGAATGACAATCCAAAATGGATTGGAACTTGATCCAAGATTGAAATTACAGAAGAAGAGCTATCATTTCTGTGACTAAAAAGGGGGTGGCGGCCTCGGGTGAGTACATGGAATTCAAACTCGTGACAAACTCTTTTAGGACTCCAAACAAATCAATCAACTCAACTTGAATAGATTTCTTGCTGGTTTACCAATTTTGATGAAGGGCTATTTTTTTAGGGCCTTGAAATTTATTTATTTTTTTTGAATTTTGGCCCCTTGCTTCTACTTTTTGAATCGATTTTCCTTTTTTGAAAACCAGCAAGGTTACAACTCAAAAATTTTAAGAACAACACGAATATTAAAGATAAACTATTAAACAAATTTTGGCCTCAAAATTACAATGAACTAAGCAAGCTGAACATTGATGGATAGGGTAAAAAATGTCATAACATGAATCTGATACCAACTGATATGAATCATTATTGAACTTGTGGCAAAACCCCACATCCAATTCGGTGATTCAAAACACATTATCAAAAGAGACAAATTTGTTATGCTTACGCCTGAAAGCAACTCGTGTCAACCAACGAAAAGTCACAAAAATTATAACTGAGAACACCACCAAATAATCCCCTAAGAGCAACTTGTGCTATCCAATAATTAAGGAAAAGTTCTATGAAAACTCGACGCCACTTAACTTGGAAAGAAAATATAAGTAAAAAGATAGTTTAAAACCAAAAGAAAATATTAATCTTACAAAATTGCATAAAACTTGAAGTATCTTACATTGTTTGTGTCGTTCCCTTTATATAGAGAAGTGGGGTCGACTTTAAGTGTCCTAGAATCATAAATAACATAGCACTACTAGATAGGAAAGATTCCTAGTTTATATAAAAGAAAACTAAATAATAGCCTAATCTAATTAGCTTTGGATAAGGAAGGAGTCTCTAGGATTTGTGAAGGAAACTTCCTTATCCATGAAATCCTTCACTAATTCTTGTTTTCTTGGACTTGATCTTATTTATACTATGGGCATGTTTTGTACCCATAGTTGATTTCTCATTTATTTCTCCTTTCGCTTCTCCTTTCGATTCTCCTTCTCCTTTTAATTTGTAATTTTTTAGTGTTTGGTGAAATTATGAAAAAATTAAAAAAGTTATGGAAAAAGTATTTGCAATCAAATTTTTTAAGATGATTAAATAGTATTTGTAGTTAAATTTGGTATGATAACTTTAATTTATTTACAAAATTGCCATAAGAAGTAGAAGTGGAAAAAAAAGTAACCTCCTACCTACTTCTAAAAAAAAGAATCTGACTGGAAAAAGGAAAAGTAGAAGGAGAAGTGGAGTTTTAAAACATTGATCTTGAAATAATCTGGAAAAAAAGGAGAATGAGAAAATTAATCTAAAAAATAAGTGGTACAAAACATGCCCTATGTCTCCTTAGCCAAAACGTTTTCAATTTGTTGGGCCATCATCTTGGGGCATGACTTGGATCACATCAATGGGCCGAACTTCTTCAATTGGGTTGCGGGGACAACTAAGCATAAATGGGCCGTTGGGTCTATTTCTTTCTTCTCTAGTCCAAACTTCTTGAATAATTAAGTTCAAGGCTTCTTTGAACTTTTTGCTCTTAGGCATGCAATTGGGCCTTGTGGGAGCCTTAATGGATCATGTCCTTTAACCACATTCTCGCCATCTTTGGGTCCTATGTTCTTCTCGTGCTCATCCTCTTGGTTTGGTAGGTTGGGTGCAACTTAGGTTGCATCATCTAGCTCGGCCTGCCCCCCTCATTGGGCCTTATTTTGTAGGATTATATATGTGTGTGCGTGTGTGTTAATATTTTTTTTTATTGAACTGAAATTAACATTATAGTGTATTAAAATGGTTTAAATTTTATTTTTTTTTATTATTTTTTGAGTGAGTAAAATTATTATTTTTTCACGACTATCAAGCGAGTAAATTATTTTGTCACTCTCACCGACTTACCCTAAAAAGAACACATCGCCACCTCAAAAAAAAATATTTTCACCCCTAAAATTTATTTTTATACAACCCCCAAAAATTTTTAGGCCTCCAATTTTTTTTCCCTAAATTTGTCCGTGGGCAGCACTCTTGGAAATCGGTGTGATAGAAACATGGACGAAGCGGGTAGCACTTCTGCCGCACCATCGGATCCCAAAGGACGAACGTATCTCGAAGCCATCTATTGTTACAAGTGGATTGAGAAGTTTATGTTTATGTAAAAAAGTTGAAAATGTCTCCCAAAATTCTACCACTGAAATGAATAATGTTACGTGGGTCCATGCAGTAGTAGTTGACAATTAGTGGCAAGTGGGCAAAAAAAATTATTGATTATTCAATTAATCGAAAATCGATAGATAATGGAAGCGAACTAAGCCAAAAAATTAAAAATATTCGTTTATTCAATTATTCGCTTCGATTATGATTATGAAATGTTATAATCAAATTTTTTTGTTTGGTTTTCGATTATAACTTATTAGTTTTCGGTTAATTAATTTTTTTAATTTTTAATTTTATTTTTAGGGTATAATATAAAAGATTTTGAATTTTAAAAAAATTAAAAAATAATAAAAATAAATTGAAAAAGAATAGAATTTTTTTTGTTATACTTGACCTTATTTGATTGGATTACGATTATAATCATAACCCATATAAATAATGTTCAAGCTTATTAGTGGCCACCATGTTGATACATTTGAAAAGAGTTTGATGCCTTGCCTTGGAATTGAGAACAAACGCAAGAAGCAGCTTTTTCCAATATATTCCTAACTAAATTGGGGTCTGGGGGTAAGATGTACGCAGTCTCACCCTTGTACTTATACAAAGAGGCTGTTGTCAGCAGCAACCCAAGTGGATATCGATCCATAGACCTCAAGGTTATGAGGTCAATTTGCTCACCACTTGATCTAGCAAGAATTGATAATTGAGAACAAACGCATGGGAATAAAAAAATATTCGATGCACGATGATCATCGTGCTGAATGCTGATGATCAGAAAGTGCAATTTGGAGAAATGATATAGCGCACGAAAAGTGCGCGCGTGTTCAACACGCAAGTGGTAAAATGATCATTTTACCCCGTGTTGAACATCGTGCCAATATTTAACACAGGAACAAAATAATTATTTTGCCTTAATTCGTGCGATTCGTGCGCTAAATCCTTCGTGCGTTATATCTTTCTAGTGTAATTCGTTCTGCTTTCCCGATCAAATGGCACCTGTTGGTCTCAGCCACCTCCTTCTCTTCTTATTTCCACGTCCACCCGTACCGTCGGCGTAGTGTAGAATCTGACATGTGGTGGAATTATTCAATTGCCAATAAAGTAATCTAAAAAATGATCAAAATTCAAAACAGAGATTATCAACTCATACTCCATTATTGAAATTCCCAAGACAAGATGTCGTTAAAATATGAAACTATTTGATATGCTCGAACCAAAATTGCCACGCCACTGCCGGAGAGTAATAGGGTACAATCTTACTGATAGATGTTGTTAGAATATCTCACACGGATTGTGGAGAGAAATATAAACTTAACTTATAAGAGATTGTGGACTTACAATCAATTATCTTGGTACTAAGGTTTTTATGACAGTACCTCATAATCAATTGCAAGTTGACTCATATGCGCACTCGTACCCAAGGCCCATGCCCGTTCACTGTTGGGCTGGGTCCGAGCTCGGGCCCATTTACTGTTAGGTCGGGTCTACTAAAATTTAACATGGTATCAGAGCAGCAGAAGCGTGGTGGGCCCATAACCCACTGGTCCGAGGATCAGAATCTCGCTCCGATACCATGTTAAATTTTAGTAGACCCGGCCCAACAATAAACGGGAATGGGTTCTGAGTGCGAGTGCACAATTGAACCAAATTGTGGGTTACTCTCATAAAAATTTTAGTATCAAGGTAATTGAGCTCACAATCTCTGGTGCGAGTGCGCAAATGGACCAACTTACAATTGATTGTGGACTACTCTCATAAAAAACTTTAATACCTAGGTGAAAACTTTAATACCTAGGTGATTGATTGTAAGCTCACAATTTGTTGAGACTTGATTTTATATTGTAGGCATGTGTATATCACAATTAACATTTTGACATAAGAACTTCATTACATATGGCTGAATTACACTTTGGCCTAAGAACTTCATTGTATATGACTGGGCTTATGCAATTATGGGTAACAGATGCAATTATGGCGTCGTCAACGACGTGAAAGCAGAGACAAAAGATAAGTCCTGGCCCCTGGGGATACAGACAAAAGTGGCTTTAAAGTTTAAAAGTCTTTGCTACGCCGCAGGACTTTTTATTTTCGTTGTATCTGGTATGGCTTGACAATATTTGATGTCACCACCCCCGTGATATCCTGCCTATAAATCGTACACCTGAGACTCGAGAGATTGATATATCTTATTCGTATTGTTTCTCTCTCTCTTGTGAAAGAGAAAACAGAGAAGAGCGTGAAAAAATAACTGTGGAAGTCTGTCTGTGCAAAAATGTCTCTGCTCTCAGATCTCATCAATCTCGACCTCTCAGAGAAAACCGAAAAGATCATCGCGGAATATGTCTGGTGAGTCGTTCGGCTGCGAGATAACGGTCTGCATGCCCTGATTATTGTGTATTTCTTAACTCTTCGTAGTTTCTGATTTCCTTTTCGTTACCACGATGTGGGATTTAGATTTTCTAGTTTCGATCTGTTATTATCTGATTTATATTTCCTTTTTAAGATTAATCTATTTTTTTCGAATCATTGAACCGAGATCACCTCCCAGGATGAGTTTCTAGGAAATGGATCTCTAGTTGATCCTAACACCTATATTAACTTGTCTCGTCATTATTGGCAGGATTGGTGGCTCCGGTATGGACCTCAGAAGCAAAGCCAGGGTGAGTAAACTTTTCTTGTCAACCAACTTTCATTTGAAAGATTGACATGACATATTTATTTATTTATTTGGGTTCAAACAGACTATTTCTGGGACAGTAACTGAACCTTCCAAGCTTCCAAAGTGGAATTATGATGGGTCGAGCACAGGCCAGGCTCCCGGTGATGACAGTGAGGTTATCATATAGTAAGTGAAGTGACACACGTGTTCTGATATGTTCTTGTTAAGCTCAAAATACCGATTGATCGAATGAGTAAATCGCTAACAGCCCTCAAGCAATTTTCAAAGATCCATTCAGGAGGGGAAATAACATCCTTGTAAGTTATATTTTTCTAATCTGTATTTCTGATATAATCGAGTAATGCTAGGTCTAATTCATCCTGGATTTCCTTTTCTTTTTTCACTGGATTGCAGGTAATGTGTGATGCTTACACTCCTGATGGTGAACCAATTCCGACAAACAAGAGACACAATGCAGCCAAAATTTTCAGCAATCCTGAGGTTTCGGCCGAAGAACCATGGTATCATACATGTGAAGCTAGCTGCTTACTTCAACATTCATGCTCATTCTTGCACATACGGATTATTCGAATCTTGTTTTTTTGATAGGTATGGTATCGAGCAAGAATACACGCTCTTGCAGAAGGACATCAAGTGGCCCATGGGATGGCCTATCGGAGGTTATCCTGGTCCACAGGTAGTTGTTGAATGAAGTTCAACAAGTTTCTCATATTTGTTCCCTCTTGCTTAATTGCTTTCCTAAAGTGATCACAGCTTCGATTTGTAGTAAAAGTAAATTACACATGTTTTGAACTCCAGTCCCCTGTGTTCTCGCTTTTTTCACATGTTGTCTCACGTTTTTTAGGGCCCATACTACTGTGGTGTTGGAGCAGACAAGGCTTTTGGGCGTGATATTGTGGATGCACATTACAAGGCCTGCCTTTATACTGGAATCAACATAAGCGGCATCAACGGGGAAGTGATGCCTGGCCAGGTATAGTCAGTCAGTCAGTCTTCTCTGTCTGATCTTTCTCCTTAACAACAGCCATTTTGTCATAAGATCAAGAATAAAAAAATTTCTCCTTTGTCATTTACAGTGGGAGTTCCAAGTAGGACCTGCTGTTGGTATCTCCGCTGGTGATGAGGTGTGGATGGCTCGTTACATTTTAGAGGTAATGTGTGATACTCCCACACTTTTCTAATCATTCTGATCAAATCGTACCCAAACTCTGATTTTATTCATATACTTTCAACACAGAGGATCACTGAAATTGCTGGAATTGTTGTATCATTTGATCCCAAACCCATAGAGGTAAATTTTGTTCTCGTTGTGAGCTGATGTTTATTTCTCCGCGTTGATTTATTCTTTAATCTTTTGTTTCTTGGATTGCCATCCATAGGGTGACTGGAATGGAGCAGGTGCACACACCAATTACAGGTATGTGCTTCTATTTCTTGGTTATATTCAAATTTTCTCTAGGATTATTGAATGAAACACCATGCTCCATCTGTTTCTCAGTACAAAATCCATGAGGCAAGAGGGTGGCTACGAAGTCATCAAGAAGGCTATTGACAAGCTCGGTCGGACGCACAAAGAACACATTGCTGCCTATGGCGAGGGCAACCATCGCCGTCTCACAGGAAAACATGAAACTGCCAGCATCGACTCCTTCAAATGGGTAAAACCATTGAATTGATTCGCATTCGTATCAGATTGTCAGCATCGTTGCTTGAACTCATGACCTATTAGAACCACTGACTAATACACAAACATTAAGTTAATCGATCAAACTTTCTTTGGTATGATAGGGTGTGGCGAATCGTGGCTGCTCTGTCCGCGTCGGTCGCGAGACAGAGAAGGAAGGCAAAGGGTACTTCGAGGACAGGAGGCCTGCTTCCAACATGGACCCCTATGTTGTGACTTCCATGATTGCAGAGACTACCATACTAGGAAAGCCCTGAACGTGTCTCAACCATTACTGGCTATTGAGTACTTAGATGTGTAGTTTTACTCGAATAGAACACTTTGGGTAAGTTTGATGGATGGGGGAATTTATTGCGCATTTCATAAATAATGTGAAACAAAGAAAAAATGAATAAAGAGATTCTCATCGTGTGTTATACTTTTTGAATCACGGAGAGTCAGTACTACTTAGGGCATCTTTACATCATATTTTTTGTGTCACATCCAGCTCATTACATCATAAAATCTATTCCATGGTTAAGCTTGTTTTAACAGTCTTAGAAGAAACCTGTTGAACATATATGTTGCTTCAGTAGGGCTAGTATTGACGATTGGTAGTCCGAAGCAAGTGCAATGGAGATAACCATCCAGACCGAACATGTACCATGTTGGAATAGAACGAAATAAGAGGGCTCAGGCTGAAGTGCTATAGCAGATTACACTGATTGAAGAGCCTGGCTCCATTGAACAGCAACGTAGGCACTGAACAAGTTGGTCTAATCCCTCAGCTATGCAGGCTGCCACTAGTTGCAGAGAACTGGTGGCTACAGAAGTGATTAGGACGAGCTACAAGTGACTCATACCTCATCCTGTTCACCTTATAGTTTCATGAACTTTAGATTGTTGCTGAACTGCCCAGGTTGCCTAAAGCTATGCAGCAACCTGAGATTACAATGGACAAGTAACAACGTTAGACTTGAACCAACAGTATGCAAGACAAGTTACCTTGTCGATAGACCCAAAAATTAAAGTAAGCTGTAATTATAATTAATTATATATATGTATATATATATATATTCACATTCCACAACGTTCCTAATATATTCCCAACTAAGTTGAGGTTTGGGGGATCAAATGTACGCGGCCTTACCCTTGTAATTATACAAAGAGGTCGTTTCCGTTGCGACCCAATATACATTGCATCATTTGATGTATTGAGTTCCAACAACTTCATTAAATAGAAGCACTGAATTTAATAGAACCATTTTGCTCTAGTCCATTATTAGCACGAAGTTAAAAGATTTTTCAATGATGACTCTTCCAGCTTCATTTGCAATAGACACTTTAATTAAATTCTTCATTTTATACACCCTTTATTAACAAATCTAAAACCTAATCACATTCTACATTACTGCAGCTCCTCTTAGAGATAAGCAATAGCCCCGCCCATCGCCGCTCACAAAAAAGGGCCTAGCGTGGCCCATACATTTTTAAATGGTCTAACCCGCGATTGTGAGGTGCGGGCTAAGATTTTGAGCCCGCGGGTCAGCCCAAATGAAAACAAAAAAACTCTAATTCCTTGAATTCCTATCCTCTATTAGACATGGGCATTTTCAACCGAAAATTGGCTAACTGTCGATTTTCGTACTGACTAAAATTGGAGGTTTTTAAAAGCAGAGATTTTTAAACCAGAGGTTACAAAACCAGAGGTTTGAATAAAAATAAAATAAAAAATATTAAAACCGTCGGTTTTCGGAGGTTTCAACCGGCCGGAATATATTTCAAAAATAAAAATATGGTTTTTGGCGGTCAAACCACCGCCTGACGGTTTGACCGGTAGTTTTCCGACAAAAAACCACCGGAAAATAAAGAAAAAAAAAATCTGGCCACTTTATTTTGGGTTTAGGGTTTAGGGTTTAGAATTGTTTTGAAATTTTTGGACTTTTTTTGATTTTTTTTTTGTATTTTAGGGTTTAGGGTTTTTAGAGTTTTTAGGGTTGAAAAATTATAAATATTATAAACTTATAAAATTTTAAAAATTTATTACTTTCAATTTATAAACTTTTTTAACTTATAAAACTTAAAATCTTGTACAACTTATATAATTTATAAAACATAAAAACTTAGTTACTTGTAAAACATAAAAACTTTATAACTTATAATTTTTTTAACTTATAAAAACTCAAAAGTTAAAAACTTGTATAACATGTACATTTTTAACTTATATAAATATAAAGGTTATACTATTTTATATATGTTTATATAAGTTTATAAAGTATACAAATTTAACTTTTAAGTTTTATAAGTTTTTTAGTTTTGCAAGTTATATAATTTAATCTATATAAACTATTAAGTTTTATAAGTTTTCAAACTCTAAAAATCTAAAACCCCAAAAATCCTAAAAATTATTAAAAAAAACTAAAATCTTAAACCCAAAACTTATAAGTTTATAAATTATAAAAGTTATACAATTTATATAATTTTATAAGTTAT
>JAOWBN010000020.1:1119774-1132702 GCA_028565015.1 Pinguicula moranensis | reverse complement strand
AAAACAACCCTGCTTCTAAATGGTGCATCGCCGGGGATTTTAACTCAATTAGATCTTCCGAGGAGAAAAGCAGTGAAACGCCTTCCTCTATATTAGAAATGGCAGACTTCAACTATTTCATCATGAACAACAATCTGATCGACTTACCAATGCAGCAAAAGAGGTTTACATGTATATCTCGAGGGGGCTTATGCTGCACTAGACTAGACAGAGAAGGCAAGAGACATGGGTTGACTTGCAATGAACTTTACAGAATAAAGAAATCTTATACATGCAAAAGGCGAGGTCTAAATGGATCAAGGTGGGGGACAGAAACATGAGGTTCTTCCACTCTCGACTATTGAGCAATAAGCGCAAAAATAACATAAGAGGTTTACATTTTGATGGTGTATGGGAGTCTGATCCTGAGGTAGTAAAGGCAGGAATCACATATCACTTCGCCAAACACTTCGCGGATGAACATTGGATCAGACCATCGTTGGAATTTCCTGCCAACACCACTCTGACAGATTTGGATAACCAATATTTGATATCAGAATTCACTGAAGAAGAAATAAAGGAGGCTGTTTGGAGCTGTAAAGGTTCTAAAAGTCCTGGTCCGGACGGATACAATTTTAACTTTATCAAAAGGCATAGGGAAACTTTACAAAAAGATTCTATCTCCTTTATCCGAGAATTTTACAAGAACGGCAAACTGACAAAAGGAATGTCTTCTACATTCATAGTGCTAGCGCCTAAAATTGCCAATCTAATACAACTGGAGCACTTCCAGCCTATCTCATTGGTTGGTTGCGGTTATAAGGTATTATCTAAGCTGTTAGCTTCTCAGATGAAGAATGTGATGCACAAAATCATTTCAAAAATTCAGACTGCATATATTGGAGGTAGACATATCTTGGATGGGATATTGATTGCAAATGAAGCAATACATTCTACTAAAAGGTCCAAGAAACTTGCGGTGATTATGAAAGTAGACTTCTCAAAATCTTTCGACTCTATCGATTGGAATTTTCTATTGGGCATGTTATCCAAGATGGGATTTTGTTCTATTTGGATAGAATGGATAAAAGAAAGTATCACATCTCCACACGCAGCTGTCCTGGTAAATGGGAGCAATGCCGGAGAGTATAAAATTAATCGAGGTCTACACCAAGGAGATCCTCTTTCTCCATACTTATTGTTGGTGGCAGCGGAGGGATTAAGTCTGTTGATTAATAGAGTTATAGCCCTCTCAAAGATTTCAGGAATCAAGGTAGGTGATGTTCAATTATCTCATCTGTAATATGCTGATGATGCCATTCTTTTTGCTGTAGGCACTACGAGAAACATCATGGCGTTGAAAGTCTTACTGAGGACATTTGAGCTACTCTCAGGACTTACTATCAATTTTTCCAAAAGCAACTTGTTCAGACTTAATATGCAACAGGAGCGGCTTTTGCAGTTTTCCTATATGCTGAATTGTAGAGTGACAGCGCTTCCTTTTATATATCTTGGCATACCTGTTGGCGCAAATCCACGGAAAACTTCCATGTGGTCTTTGATGCTGGATATGCTCAAATCCAGAATTAAAAAATGGGAGTTCAAATTCATATCCTTTGCGAGCAGAATTACTATACTAAAATCTATATTAACCATCCTGCCCTTATACTTTTTTTTATCTCTTTTTTCAGGCACCTAAATCGGTCCTCAAAGCCATAGAAATTATCATGGCTAAATTCTTATGGAGGCACAAGGCACAACAAACACGCCCCATCCACTGGATCAGCTAGAGAACCCTTTGTAGGAGCAAAACAGAAGGTGGGTTGGGTATTCGCGATGTCAAGATGATGAACACTGCTCTGCTTTGCAAGTGGTTATGGCGGTTGAGAACTGAAAAGGATAGCCTCTGGAGCATGATTATATGCTCAAAATATTACCATGCATAAGACAAGCACTTTGATTGGAACCTATTAACTCTTCCATACAATACATCCACCTATTGTCAGGATATATGGAAGTATGCCAAAGCTCTTGGTTCAATGATAGATGCAGAGTGAACATCCAACAAGGGGACAAAGCCATGTTTTGGAGGTACAACTGGAGTGGAGAAGGGTGCCTCGCTATCAAGTTTGGCAGACTTTACCGATTGAGTATGCAAATTGCAAAGGAATCACACGATACAAGCAGTATCCTTACCTGATCAAGCTATAAGACAATGGGACATATGCTTCAAAAGACAACTGAGAAGCATGGAGCTGATTCAATATAATGACCCACTACTTCTGCTGGATCGGTACAAAGCCTACTCAACTGGTGAGGACAACTAGGGATGGCAGGGCTCCCATTCTGGTAGGTACACTGTCGCTTCAGCCTACTCTGCTATCCACTCTAGTTTAAGCAGGAATTCTGCAGCATGCTCTGATCTCCCATCTCAAATCTGGATGAAGATTGCTCCATTCAGATATCAGGTTTTCGGATGGAAAGTGCTACATGAGCGTATTGCTACGATAGACAATTTAATTGCTCGCGGCATAAGTATTAACTATAGCACTCAGCTATGCGTCAACTGTGAACTAGAAACAAGAAAACATGTTCCACTTATTCATTCATTGCTCTAATGCCAGAAACTTGTGGGAGCTAGTTTACGCATGGTTTGGTCTATCATACTCTAGTGATCCCAATAGCCTCAACATTACGAGTCACTTTCTGAAGCATATGCAGATCATTTCGAGTAACGGGTGCGGAGATATGGAAAGCTATCTGGCTGGTTACAGTATGGACATTATGGTTTGAAAGGAATGCTATACGATATGATACTGAGACAATCATGACATCACTTCTATATTGGATCAATCTTAACTCGTGGCAATGGCTTTCGGCAAGTCTCATTATGCATCGTGGATCCACTATCACTGATTGGATAAGAGTCCCCTGGTTATGCTGCACCATTTTGTTTCGTTGTACAATTAGACTATGAGCACATATAAACTCGTATGGAAGGGTAAATTTAGGTGAGCTACTTTGTTGAAAGTAGATTTCCCTGTACTCCAGCGGCCAAGAGCCTTATTTTTATAATACAATTTTAATTACCCAAAAAAAATTATTCATTTTGCGGTTTTGCCTCCTAAATCAGAGAAAAAGGGGGGGGGGGGACCTTTGGCATGAAAGATTTACCAAACTCTCTCACGCACACACACTAGGCACTCAGCTTGGAGAATAGGCATGCATTTGATATGGTTTGCACTTTGCACCATTTGTTCTCTACTATACGTTATGAAAAGGTTACGTGCATGAAATATAGATTCTTATTTCTTCAATTCTGGCTGTATAAGTCACTAATGTTTTTCTACGATCCAGTGATTCTAATGGATGACCTATGAGTTCGTACTACTACCCACTGAAACCCTAAATTCCATTACAATGGTCCAAATTTAGGCCAAAAGCCACATGCTCAATCTAAAACATAAACAGTTGGTGAGGAGTGCATGCCGTATCAGATAGGGGGTTGATCACACGTGCCAGTTCAGAACATTTGATGGATCCGGTTTGCATTGGCGAGAATGGAATGAAAATATCACATCTACAATTTGCAGACAATACTATTTCTTCAAAACTATATTAAGAAATTTTGAACTTGTGTCTTTGAAGGTAAACTTTAAGAAAAACAGTCTAATGGAGGTACAAGTTGAGGATACTACTTTGAGACAAATGGCTGATTTTTTGAACTGTGAAAAGGAGTCAAGTACGAGAAAGAAAGTAACTTGACTACCGGAGGTGGACGGATTTCAAAAGACTTTGGGAAAATGGGAGGATAAAATTTTGTCAATAGGAAGTTGGTTAACTCGATCCTTTCAGCCTTGCCAATTTACTATTTTCCCTTTTACCGAACTCCTATTTCTATCATCAACAAACTAACTTCCCCTCACTGAAACTTTTGGTGTGGCGGGAGGCCCAAAACAAAAGAAAAATTGCGTGTTTTGGGGGTTAGACGGTTAAGGGATTTCAATGAAGCATTCTTATCAAATGGGGGTGGAAACTTTTGAATGAAGCTTCAAGTTTGTGATTGGAGGTTCTTAGATCGAAATATGGTTTTAACAGTATTGTAGAGTTAGGTATTAGTGAACAGACAAATGGTGTGGGGCCAAGAGGTAGGTAGGGTAAGGAATTGAGAAGTGTCTATAGCTTATAATGGTGGATTGATGTTGTTACAATATGTAGAAGTGAATAGTTTGGGGGAATGTGAGCAAGCACGGGTTAGGGTGACACCAGAGGAATTTTGTTGTCTCTTGGTATATTTGGGCAACGTGTAACTATAAATATTGAAACACATCGGTGACACTGGAGGGTGTATTACAATGAGCACAAGTGAGTAGCTGGAGACGGTTAAAGGCAAAATCTAAAGCTAGTATTTTTGTGTACTCCATGGGGGACTGATTATTAAAACCTAAAGAATGACTTAAACGCAACATTACCCAGTATATTCCCAACTAAGTTGGGGTCTGGGGGATCTGATGTATGCGGCCTTACCCTTATAATTATACAAAGAGGCCATTTCCGTTTTGCGACCCAGGTGGGTATCGATCCCTGGACCTCACATTTGTGAAGTGTAGTTCTCATCACTTGAGCTACCAGGGCTTGATTAAAGAATGACTTAGAGGTTGTAATTAATTTTTGTCTTGAGGTATTTATGTGGGGTGGGGTGTGGGGGGAGTTTCGTATGTAAAATTGTTCCGCTTTTGGGCAATTGCTCATTCTTAATAAAAATTCGCTTAACCCCGACCCAACTCCCCACTCCAAAAAAATGGTTTTTCTCCATCACGAGACTTTACTGCTTTCAATAGACATTTTTATAATTGGGGGACTTGCACACCCTGATTCATTCTTTGGTCGATCTTAATTCAAAATATTTGTTAGATCAAATCTTAAGAAATTGTGATCAAGCTTTCGGGAATAATATCAGAGCCTTCAAAGTTATATTAAGAAATTTCAAACTTTTGTCAAGCTTGAAGATGAACTTTAAGAATAGCAATCTAATGGGGGTGCAAGTTTAGGATACCACTTTAAGAAAGATGGCTGATTTTTTGAATTGTGTAAATGGGATTTTACTTTTTATTTTTTTGGTATCACGGTCTTACATTCGGTTCAAGTCCTAGAAAAAAGCAACTTGGCAACCGGTGGTTGGCAGATTGCAAAAAAACTTTGGGCAGATGGGAGAATAAACATTTGTCAATCAGACAAATGTTTGTGTTATTAAACTCGATCATTTGGGCCTAGACATCTTACTATTTTTTTCTTTTACTGAGCCCCCAATTCTATCATCAATAAACTAACTTCCCCTCAATGAAACATTTTGTGTGGGGGGGAGGGGGCAGAAACAAAAGAAAAAATTATTTGGATTAGTTGGGAAAAAATTGTGAACCCGTTAAATGTGGTGTGTTGAGGGTTAGCTGGCTAAGGAATTTCAATGAAGCTTCAAGTTTGTGGTTGGAGGTTCTTAGATCGAAATATGGTGTTGATGATATTTTAGAGTCAGGTATTGGTGACAAGATAAATGATGTGGAACCAAGAGGGAGCTAGGGGAGGGGATAGAAAAGTGGTGTTTGCAGCTTTCAAATGGTGGGATGATGTTGTTACAATATATAGAAGTGAATAGTGGGGGGAGTGTAAGTAAGTTGGGCTTAGGGTGACATTTAGTGGTCTCTTGGCATCTTTGGGCAGTGCATAACCATAAATATTTTTGGAACGCGACGGTGACACCGATAATGTATTACAATGAGCAAAAGCGAGTAGCTAGAGATGGTTAAAGGTAGAATCTAAAGCTAGTCTTTTCATATACTCCATGTTGGATTGATTATTAAAACCAAAGGAATGCCTAAGAGGTTGTAATTTTATTTTGTCTCGAGGCATTCAGGTGGGGGATTTCATATGTATAATTCTTCTACTTTTGATTTAAACTTTATCCTTTCGGCCTTGCCAATTTACTATTTTTCCCTTTATTGAACCCCTAGTTCTATCATCAACAAACTAACTTCCTCCCAATGACACGTTTTGTGTGGCGGAGTCCAGGAAACAAAAGAATAATTGCTTGGATTAAAAGTAAAAAAATTGTAAACCAATTAAACGTGGTGTTCTTTTGGAGGTGAGGGGTGAGGGTTTAAGAGATTTCGATGAAGCATTGCTAGGAAGTACGAAGGTGGGGGACTTTTGAATGAAGCTCCAGGTCTGTGGTTGGAGGTTCTTAGATCAAAATATGGTTTTTTATGTAAGCAAACAGGTCTTAGGGTGACATTAGAGGATGTATTACAATGAGCACAACTCATTAGCTAAAGATGGTTAAAAAACACACATCTAAAACTAGTCTTTTTGCAGATTTCATTGGGGATTGGTTATTAAAATCGGTTGTAATTAATTTTTGTCTCAAGTCATTTAGGTGGGAGGGTTTCGTATGTACAGTTGTTTTGCTTTTGGGGGCAATTGCCCATCCTTAATGAAAAATTGGCTATTCCCCCCTCCAAAAAAAAATGGCTTTTCTCCGTCACTAGACTGTACTAGCTTTAGATTCTATAGTTGAGGGACTTGCACACCATAATTCATTCTTTCATAATCTTGGTTCAAAAAATTTGTTTGAGCAAACTCGAAATACGAGGAGAAAGGTATTAACTTGCCATTGCAACTTCATACTACAATTTTATATCTTCCAAATTTTGTTGGAGAAATATTAATATTTTACTCTCTCTAGAAAGTTGACCTACACCTTATCATTATTATACTATATTATATTTGAAGTCTTTATCAAAATATTTTTTTATTACAGTACCTGAATATTTAAACTTTTTTTTTGTAATTAAATTTTATTAAAAGAAAATGCCAAATGGCCAGATTGCAGGGTATAATATTTCAGACTAGGCCAACAAAATTCCTGATTACTAAACCAGGTACAGAGTTTTGGACGAAGACCATAAGGGGCCCATGTATGAGCCCGACTGGTGCTCTCCCAAAAGAACCGCCTTGAGAGGGCAAATTCTTGAGCGGTGAAATGTGCACGCTTCCAAGAGAAAAGATCGATGTCTTTCCCTTGTCCCGTTACATTACGGACACCATGCGCATTGGCAGGAAGGACGACACGTGGGAGGTGAACAACGACGCACTGTCCTATTCACCGTTCAGACGGCATACTCAATACTGCCAAACACAAGCAAGCTCGTGTAGGCTTTGGTCGGCCGGTGAATCACTCTGGGGGGTGGTTCCCATCGTCGTAAGAGGGCACATGAAGAAGCAGAAAATGCTTTTTGGCCGGAATCTTCGGGATCTTACGGGTCTGGGTTGGGGTGGTCGAAAATCACTGAAAACGGTCGATCCAATCATTTCCGACCACGAACAAAAAACTTCTGGAACATGATGCAGCAAGGACGATGAAGAGGCGTTGCTTGCGTCGCCTCTCTCTCTGGAAATCTCTCAGGTGGAGAAATGGTCACCGGGAACTAGAAGGGATGGTTGAAAATCCCGGCCATAGACAGGGCCACTATCAGAAGGCATGACGAGGGACCGCAGAGAGTGTTAGGAAAGAAGCTGAAAATCAGGGATTAGATGCAGAAAATCAGGGATTATATAAATTTACCTTAAATTGTAAATGGTAAGGATCAAATTAATTTGATCCTTACCATATCTACCCTAATCACAATCCCTATATTATACCCCCAATGTATCGATGTAAAGTGCAAGAGAAATACAATGAAGAACATGTTCTATCAAAAACTTTTCTTTTCCACTCCATTTTACTTCCGCTATCAGAGTGTCATATCTTATAACGGCAGCACAGCGAAGGACGACAAGAAAGGCGCGGATGCATCCCTTAACCGTTAGTTCGAAGTGTGTGAGAAGCGAGAGCCACTCTAATGAAAAACTCACCGTGAGGCACGGGAGGACCCTGAATATTTAAGTTGTTTATATACATATCAAGTATGTATATATCCACTATAGTAAATTGATTACAAAATAACTTAAAATGTTGAAATAATCAAAGCCCTCAAACATCTGGAATCATTTTTAACTAGATAGTAAAATGATTTTCTTCTTAATTTTACATTTTTATGCAATTTTTAACCATTCAACTACATTTGTTTTGAAATTTTAAATCTATCCTCTTCTACATGGAAGGAATTAATATTCTATTACTCTAACCCGTGTGGGTTATCTCAGTGGTAGAGAACTGAGAACCTCAGGGCATGTCTAAAGGTCTCGGGATCGAGTCTCGCTCTGATAAACAACGTGCACGGGCCACGCTCTTGGGTTGTACCCGCAGTTTAATTGGTGTATATATGGGGAACGCGTGTCATACACACTATGGGCTAGTTGAGTTTGAGGTTCCTCGTTCGGATATCACGGTACCCAAAAAAAATTACCAAAAAAAAAATATTTTAGTACTCTAATATTTTAAATTTTCTATTTTGTATCTCCCTTTTTCTTTTATTTGCATGGTTCTTAAGAGTTAAGACTTAAGACCATGTACAATTACTCTAGAAAGAAAGATAAAAGCCGCAGAAAGAGGAATCAAAGTATAAGTCAATACCATTGGCGTATTTGTGTTCTAACACTAATCTAATCCAATCTTAATAAACGTGGCATTAAATGGAGCCCCGGCCCCATCCAAGTTCTCCTAGCACAAGTACACCCCCTCCACAGAGACAATACAACAAAATGCCCAAGAGATTAGAGAAATGATACAGCGTACTAAAATTGCAGCGCACTAACACACTAATGGCTTAAATGAACAAAAATATCCCTGTGTTGGATTTGGTATCCGTGTTTAACACGAGGATATTTCGGTATTTTCCGTCCATTAGTGCACTATTAGTGTGCTATTTTTAGTGTAATATATCATTTCACAAGAGATTAAGATTTGGATACTGTGCCATTTCAAACTTTGGCTTCCGCCTGTTTGCAAAGGTACAATTCTTTGTCCTGTCCGAAAGACGTCAAAAGACCATAAAATGATAAAAGCAGTTTCCATGCACCAGTCAAACTCCCTTTCCTTTATTTCCTTTGTATTTAGCAACCCCATTTGCTGAATTTTTTGTGGCGATTAAAAAGAAAAATGAAATAGCGCACGAATTTTCCAACGCACCAACGAGGACAAAATGATCATTTTGTCATTATGTTAAATATGGCACTAGTATTTAATACAGGGGCAAAATAGTCATTTTATCTCATTCGTGCGCTAAATCCTTCGTGCGCTATATCATTTCTGGATTAAAATTATTTTTGGATTAAAAACACATACAAAACACACTTTAATGTCCAAGTAAAATAAAATATAAGGACTAGCTAGCTAGCTAGCTATGCAGGGGAAGATAGATAGATAGATAACTATAGCAAATAACCAATAGTACTTCGTTGTGGGGGGAGTGGTCAGAAAGACAGTTTGTCTTCTGACCCGGAGAAATCTATGCTAAGATCTTCAACAGAAGACTCAGCAGTCATAAATAACAGAACAGATAAATAATAATATTCAAAAGACAATGGAGGATTTGTTTCTCCTGTAATGGGACTGGGACAACATAGGACTGAGAATCGCGGCCCATTTGCATTGTTATGTCTAATCATATTAACTAATAATAATAAAGAAAATGAAGAACCACTTTCATCTTATCTGTGCAGTTATTGTTTCAGACAGCAGCTTCTCCGGGTATTCGGGTAATGCCGAGCTGTTTTCCTGCAGGGACTGGTTTTCTCAACTCGGTAATATAATGATGCAGGCTTCGGACCTCGGGAGCTTCTTTTTCTAATTACTTTGTTTGTAAAAAATATTTTTGAGTAGCTGGTGATGCAGGGCTATAGGCTGCGATACGTATGAATGCAAAATGAAAAGGATTGGTGGGAGGTGCGTAAAAACAGACTAAAGAAGATATGTATCTTCTCCTTTCTTTCTTTCTTTCTTGTTACACGGATCCCAAAGGAATGCAGGAAGGATTCTCAGCATTGTTGGCTGGAACTCATTCGTTTTGTTTAGTTTAAAGGGCCTTGCTTTGTTCTCTTTAGAAATCTTTTCAGTGAGAGAGAGAGAGGAAAAAGCAAAAGGGAAGAGAGACAGACCGTAGATTCAGCCTTGATTTTGGACTAAATTTTGCTTAAGATTTTCTTCTTACTCAAACTCCGCAGCTACAAAACAAAAAACGAGGCCACTTATTTCAAATGGATGGGTGAAGTGAAGAGCTTTGCTTGGGGACATGATGATCATTGTTTTATTTCTTCCCAATGATTGACTTGCTTTCTCGCAACTTGAGAACACTTGCCCAGAATCATCAACCCCTTTTTGTCCGAAATTGAGAGATCAACTCAACATTCAGAACGAAGCCATGAGTGGTGAGAGTAACGGCGACCATGCTAACACCACCACCACCAACTGGTTAGGATTCACTCTTTCTGCTGCCACCATGGAAGGATGCTCAGTAGATCACCACCATCATAATGAAGTTCCCAATGGGGTAGGTCCTATGAGTTACTCATCTGGTTTTAGCTATCCAGGAATTTACTATGGAGGGGTTGAAGGTGAAAATGCTGCTGCTGCGTGTGCGTACCATTCTTCTTTAGTTGTGATGCCGCTCAAGTCTGATGGCTCATTGTGTTTGATGGAAGCCATAAACAACAGGTCACAACCGCAAGGTATGTATGAATGATTCAAAAATAGCCTCATTTTTTCTTACCTGTTTCAACATTTTATACCGTCATTTTAACAATTTTTTTTACTGTGAAGTGAAGGTATGGTAAGTTCCACGCCTAAACTTGAGGACTTCTTTGGTGGTGTAGCAATGGGGACCCATCACTATGACAGAGGAGGAATGGCTTTGAGTCTCGACAGTATGTACTACCAACAAAACCCTGAAAACCAAGCCAGCAATGGACATGATTTTTCCCACCAACAAAACTCAAAGCACCAACAAATTCAAGTCCAAGAATTCCAAGACTATTCCCCATTCAGGGAGCAAGATATGTACCAGGTATCATCAAAGGGGGGACCTCCCGGAGATGCCCAACTTTCAGGATTCAACCTCCAGCACCCGACGATATCCGAAGATGAAATGGCTGGCATGAAAAACTGGGTTCAAAGGAACTACCAGAACAACCCGGCATTGCAGCAGAAGATGGGGATTTCTGGGGAGGATAATAATAATAATAATAATAATAATAATACTGGGGAATCTGCGGGAATGGGCTCATTGGGATACGGGGATTTGCACTCCCTGAGCCTGTCGATGTGCCCTGGTTCAGAGTCCAACTGCACGAATGGATCACAGCGTGTTTCGCCATCCGTGGCTGACTGCATGGCGCTGGAGAACAAGAAACGGGGGCCGGAGAAAGTGGATCAGAAGCAAATTGTTCACAGGAAGTCAATAGATACGTTCGGGCAAAGAACCTCACAGTATAGAGGCGTCACAAGGTTAGGCTTGTTTTACATGTTTTATAATGTTTGTATTTCAGGTATTTTTATTCAGCAGGATGCATTTGATATTAGAATCTGGGAAACAGGCACAGGTGGACCGGCAGATATGAAGCCCATCTATGGGACAACAGCTGTAAGAAAGAAGGCCAGAGCAGGAAGGGAAGACAAGGTAAGTTTCTACAAAAATGTCATGGAATGAATTTAACTTTGTTTGACAGATTTTTATTTCTAACTAAAAATTGCTCTGTTTTCTGTTTTTGTTAAAATCTTGGTTCCCTGGGATGGCCTAATAAACTTCTCCTCAGTTTACTTAGGTATAACATTTTTATGGATTCTTTTTCTACGGCATTTACATTACTGGTAAAACACTCATCCAACAATGGCAAAAATTGTAGGCGGATATGATATGGAAGAAAAGGCAGCAAGGGCTTATGATCTGGCAGCACTCAAGTACTGGGGACCTTCAACTCATATCAATTTTCCGGTGTGGTTATACTCACTCCCATTGTATTATATTTTGAAGCAAAAAAGTTTAACATCTTTAGGTTGATTTAGCTTGAAAATTATCAACAAGAACTCGAACATATGAAGAACATGAGCAGACAGGAATATGTGGCTCATTTAAGAAGGTAAGCAAACATGTTTCCCATTACACTTGCCTTTATATCCCCCTGTTGGTGTTGGGTGTTTCCAATTTCATAAGTCTCTTCTATTTAGCAGGAAAAGCAGCGGTTTCTCGAGGGGAGCTTCCATTTATCGAGGCGTGACGAGGTCTTGACGTAGTGGTTATAATGAACACAAGATCTTCCTTATGTCGCGACTTTTATCATCTGAACTCTTAGTTTTCATTCTTCCTTAGCAGACATCATCAGCATGGCCGATGGCAAGCTCGAATCGGCAGAGTGGCTGGCAACAAGGACCTATATCTTGGCACATTCAGTGAGTTTTTCCAGAGTCTCAACAAAACCATTCATCACAAGGAACTTTCCTAGATAATCACTGTCTGAAAATAAAAAATTCAGGCACTCAGGAAGAAGCTGCCGAGGCGTACGATATCGCCGCCATAAAGTTTCGCGGCGTAAACGCCGTCACCAACTTCGACATCTGTCGTTACGACGTGGAGCGCATTATTGAGAGCAGCACTCTTCTTTCTGGGGAAATGGCGAAGCGCAGCAAAGATGTGAGGAAGGAAAATGCACTCACGAATCCAACGTTTCCCAACGATGGCAGCATGGACAGGAACAGGAACAGCACCAGCATCAACTTGCCTGATCGGAGAATGGGGCTTGATCATCATCAACCCTCGCATCAGAAGCCACTTGAACTTGAAAGTTTCAATCTTGCTACGAATTCTCCAAATGGGATGATGGCAATGGGTTCTGATGATCAGCAAGGTGTGGACGAGACGGGAAAAATCGGTGGTAATTGGTCGAATGCTTCTTCATTGGTGACAAGCTTGAGCAGCTCTCGAGAGGGCAGCCCAGATAAAAACAATGGGCAGTCATCATC
>JAOWBN010000020.1:1083657-1109871 GCA_028565015.1 Pinguicula moranensis | reverse complement strand
GAAGGGTTCGAGAATTTCATCTTCTCGAACCCGCTACCTTTGTTGTTCGCAACTTCTCCACCAGTCTCGGTTCCGTGCACAGTTCCTGCTACTCCAACGTCGGCGAGAGATGGCCGGTCGCTGCTGGTTGAGGCATCAGTACTCGCCACGGTGGCCGCCACCGCTCCAGGCCGGCAACTTTTGTCCTTGAAATACCACTCCGGAAATCCTGTTCGCTTGAAACACCTATCCGTAGTGTGGCCACTTTTCTTGCAATCATCGCACCATAACTTTGATTTATCTACAGGAGGGGGTCGCGAGGATGATTTGGTGTCGTTTCGCACCCTTTCTGACCGAGAGCGTGCCGTGTATCCACTGCCAACACCATCCATTGAGTTGCCGCCGCTATGATGACCTAGGTTCAGGATCTGAAGCCGAGCAACTTCTTGGCGGAACGTGGCATATGCCGTTTCAATGGATGGTAGTGGACTTATCTTGAGTAAATCACGTTTGGTTGTGTCGAATTCAGTGTTAACACTTGCAAGAAACTGAAATAGGCGAGTTTCTTGCTGCAATCAATTAAACGTAGAAATATCCTCCGAGCATTTCATGGGATTAGGATGCCTGCGATCCATTTCTTGCTAGATTTGTTGCAGTGTTGTGTAGAGTTCCTCGAGGCCTATTTGATTTTGGGGTTGGTGGTTTGCAAGGACCGAGAGGTCATAGTGTTGCAACGAGTCACTGTCACTTGTGTAGGTGACAACCAAGCTGTCCCACATCGCTTTGGCGGATGGAAACGATGCATATCTATCCACCAAAGTCGATTCCATCATGTTGAGTAGGCTTGAGCATACGTTCAAGTCTGCCCGTTCCCATCTTTTGTACTGTGAATCTGTCATCGGAGGAGGATCATCGGTTAGATGATGAAGTACCCTTTGCCGCCGATTGCCATTTTGGCAAGACGACTCCAAAGGGCGTAATTTTGATTCGTTAGTTTAATGTTGATGTGAATTGGCGAGTTCGGTTCAGGGTTGTGAATTTGGTTGAGAAGATGAACGAGTTGTTAGGAGAGATCTTATGCGGCATGGTTTGCTTCCGGCAATGCAGCCGGGATCTTTGAGTCGTCGCCCATTAGCTTTGGCGATTAGAGGTAAATGATGAGATTTAGGCCGAAGAGGAAGGAAGAAATCTTTTTGGCCCCAAGCTCTGATACCATATTGTTTTTGATAGACAAGATATTCATCAACTTGTTTTTCATATTCTTTCATTGTGTATATACATACAATTTATAGGAAAAAGAATCATGCCAAAGTTGACAATGGTGCATGCCAAAGTTGAAAATGGTGGAGAGGAGTTATGAGATGATCTTGACATTTATCTCCTCTCCATCATGTTGTCTCCCTTCTAACAGTTTGTCTCTGTTCGAATTACATTTCTTTTAAATAGAGATTGAACAATGAAAATGTTCTGAGCTAATTGTTTATGTTCTCTATCTTATTTATAAGTGAGGCGATTATATTTTGTTAAGAATCAATCCTGATAAATATGAATAAGACTCTCTCTCTCTCTCTCTCTCTCTCTCTCTCTCTCTCTCTCTCTCTCTCTCTCTCTCTCATAAAGGTTGCACTGGACCTTGTCTCTCCTGAAAATGCCCACGAATGCCTAAACTTTAGTTCACCATATCTGTTCCTTTGTAATAATTTTGCATATAACAGTCTTGCATAAAGGTTGCACTACGCATGCTTTGATGCCATATGAGCCATATTTATGATCTAATTACTTATATGCATATCCTTTTGTTTGTAGATTATATATTAGATGGACGGAAAATTCGAGACGAGATCAGGAGTACCTTGATGCATCTTTCTTGCCTCCTTTTGAGGTTACGGTTCGTGGCCATCCTGATGAGATGTATGGATCCACCTAGTCACACCGCCACCTAAAATGTGAAAGCTTCGTAAGCCTTCGCTGATGTGGAAGTATTCACATGGATTGACGGTGGTGATCCCAAGGATCCTAGGGCCAAGTGTATTATTGCAAGAAGGATGTTTGGATACACCATCAAAAGTAAGTCACATCAAATATGATATCTCACCACAACGGGTGCCATAACTTCTTGAGCAGATGCTAACACATGATGCATCCTCATCAAATGCCTCAGGTGTAGGAGAGCTGAGGGTGGACCAGTGTTGTCTGGGGCGTACCCTAGACCCAGGGCTCTCAAGGCGCCCACGGCGTCGCCCATGGACAGCTAGGGCATGCGACACCGCGGGGGCGCGCGAATCGTTCAGGGCGCCAAGGGCGAGACAGGACGTCGGGAAGTGCTTCTTCGCTTCTGCTGTCAAAGAAAAATCCACGAGAGAAGTTCGTCTCCGACTCTCCAGTGGATTTTTCTGGAAATTTCTTGACCGTTCATAACTGAGTCTGGATCTTCATTGGGCTTCAGGCTTGATGTGCTGGTTTCTCTTCTTGGGCTTTAGGATTCACCAATAGGACTGATACTAAATTTATGTTATTCAACGTTTTCACTGAGGCAACATTAAAATTTTGATCAATCTTTGTGAAATCTTGGTTAATTTTTGCAGATTTGTATCATGATTTGTAGCAAATTTTTAACCTAATTGTGTTATGCAACTTGTGTTGAGATTTGAGAACTTTTTGGTTTTCATGATTATCAATTATTGATAATTTTAATCAATATGAATTATGAATTGTGTAAATTAATTGTTTTATATTGATTTTTGATGGATAATTATATAAATGAAGTATGTATATATTTATTTTTTGAAAATTAAAAGTAAGTGCGCCCTGATTCGTGGGGCTCACGCCCCGTCGCCTCATCGTCTCGTACCCCAATATTTTACTCGATTGCCCCGGTGCGCCCCGCGCCCCTAAAAACACTGGGGTGGACAAGTATAATGAGAAAGAAATCCGACAGGCCATTGCAGAGCATCTACATAGGCCAAATTGATGTTAAATTTCTCAGAAGAGCATCAATACATTTTTTTTTGGTAAGGCATTTTTATCACCATTGTTTCCCAACAGAATACACAAGGAATAATTGCATTAGAATGTGTACTTTGATGGATCAAAACATCTTTCCTTATGCATGATAATATGTAAACTCATATCTTTGTTAATATGCAATGGATAATACTTGTGCTCTGCCTTTAATATTCCTAAATTTGGCGTTCTCAACGCTGATCCAGGAAGTTTATCATTATATCATCAGAGAAGACATGACTTGGAGATATTTTGGGCTCTGATGCGGGAGCAAAAGACCAAGGGAGTACTGCAGAATTTCAGTTTGCTTTCTCATCAACTGTGGCTGCAGCATCACCATTTTCCTTCTCCTGCATCATCGTCAACAATGAAACCTTAATGAGTCCTTGTTCCGAACAGGGAATATACGGAACATTCAACGATTCTTGATTATGCCAACAAAGACATATCTGTGCAACAAAGATGCTTACAGTTTCAACAGGGTTCTTCTCTTCTCCAACATCAACAGAAGATTTTGATACATCAGCTTCAGCTGGCACGGTTTCTTCGCCTTTATCCATCTTGGTGCTGGCATCTTCTGCATATGAAAACAATGAAACCTCTAGAAAAACATAGAAAGAATCTACATGATCATCTCACAATTAGGAAAACGAACCTTTTTCTTCATTTGAGTTGGTCTCTTTTGCCTCCACATGATCCTTTTCTTCCACTCTATCTTCAGATCGGCTCGCCTGAACGGACAATGAAGATGGTTCTGATTCACCTGAGACTCCCTCCATGGTAACGGACTCAACAGTTTCATTAGGGGGCAAAATGCTATTCTGAGAATCCTGTAAGACCATCTTCTCCTGTTCCTCTTGTGAAAGCTGAACCTCTTTCTTCAACATGCCTTCAACTTTGTTCTCGTTCTTCTTTTCCTCCACAACCGCAACAGCAGCCGCAGTATCCACTTTCCCTTGTCCACGGCCATGTTCTTCATGATCATTTCCCTGCTTTTCTTCCTTTTGAATTGGAACAGCAATGGAGATTTCTTTCCGCATCATTTCCGCATTTTCCTTTTCCTTCCCTTTATCATGCCTAGGCCCAGGTTCCTCGTTGATGACTTGAGGGATTGCATTTGCATTCACATTTTCATCCTTTTTCTGGATGCTTTGGATGTTTGTGCTCTTGCTCTTGGTGAGTGTGTTCTCCGTGGCGACGGCATGTTTAGATTCCCCACACCCCATTGTTTCTTGTGTTCAACAAGGGAAATGGAGGAAATCTTGAATGTTTTTCACCTCCGGAGCAAAAGAGATCAAAGAATGAAAAAAAGCTCCAGGAAAATGGAACCAGTTTAAAAGACAAGCGAATTGCCTGGAAGGAAAGGTAGGCCACAATGTGTCCGATATTGAATGGACAAGGTGCGGAAGAGAATGGAATCCATTTTTAGGCTTCAAGGAATTCAATTATGATATATGATCGATAATCATAACTCATGGGTTTTTTTTTCGAGATGATTCGGTTTAGAAAAAAA
Source organism: Pinguicula moranensis (assembly GCA_028565015.1). Taxonomy (NCBI): domain Eukaryota; kingdom Viridiplantae; phylum Streptophyta; class Magnoliopsida; order Lamiales; family Lentibulariaceae; genus Pinguicula; species Pinguicula moranensis. The sequence continues at coordinate 1,105,376 of JAOWBN010000020.1, read as the reverse complement.
ATTGAGGGGGCCAAATTTTTATAGGGGGCACAATTTTTGTAGGGGATAAATAAAATAATTTATATGCTCAACAGTCATTAAAAAATAATAATTTTATCAACTCATAATAATAAAAAAGTAAAAATTAAATAATATAATATACTATAAGTTAACTTTATTAATAATATATATAATCCAATAACAAAATTATCTACCTAATTCGTTTTCGCCGATCACTTTTACCATAAAATTAATCAATAGCAGAATTATAATCAATATTTATAGATAATTCTTATCCATCTAATATAAAATATATTTATTTTCTATTTTATTGCGAAAAATATTTTTGATATACTTCATAATTGAAAATTCACCATTTTAATTTAGTTATTGTGACAGTAAGGGCTTAGACTAAAGTTTAGGCCCATTTAGTTTCTAAAAAAATAAATTTCAAATCTAAAATCTGAAATCCTTGACCTCCTAGGCCAATTTGGGCTATTTGTTTTTTAAATACACCAAAATTGAAGTTCATTCAAATCCTAAATATTTGAGTTGGTAAAATTATTATTATTTGATATGTTAAAATTATTTTTTATAATTATTGAATAATTAAATTATTTTGTTAATTTCAAAAAGAATTATTTTAAAAAAAAATATTTGCCCCCTAAAAATATTTTAGACCCCTAATTTTTTCTAGATTCCCTACTACCGTCTACCGCATGATGATTCTTGAATTTCTGAGAAAGAATCTTATTATTTCTGAGAATTAATGTATAATTCGAGGCATGTTCATCAATTAGTAACTGAGAACTGAGCGCAACATCCTTTTTTTAATGCGTCGTCAACTCTAGGGATTCTTCCCATTACGGCATTACCCCTCGACTTTCTCTTGACATGGAAGAAAATAGCGTTGGATTCAGTGCACCAGTTTCTCGATCCAATAGAAATTGGAGTCGACCCATATGATCCGATCGTTGTTTGACGAAACTTGAATGATGAACAGGTATCTGAAACTGTTCGAATTCGAGTTTCTTGACAAAGAAAAGAAAAGATTTTGTTGAAGAAATAATCCAACAGTTGTGCTAGGAACCACATGCTACGCTGCTTCCTGCTTTCAAGAAAAATAGCCAGAAAATCAGTAACAGCCGCCAAGATATTTCTTGCCCCATCAACTATCGGCGGGATAAAAGAGACGACGAATCACCTTTAATTTTCCTGATCATGCTTTATCTTTCTGCAATCTCATTGGCCCAACTCAACGGTGCTTGTTCCCTTTGTCCACCCACGCCACAGTCATCATCACGCACACCTTATCCTCTTCTCACAACTATTCATTTAAATAATTCTCAATCAATCTCTTTCTTCCAAATAAATATATATGGGAAACATAATTGGTCAAATGGGGGGTTGTTTCGGGTCATCAAAGCACGGATACATAATATGAGGCGTCTGCCATCATTTGCAGGGATGGTCCTCGCCATTTGATTGGTTTTTATAAAAGAAATATATTCAGGCAGCGGGGGCACAAGCAAAAACCCATCTAACCATCTTCCTCCAATCCAGTTTATTACCTTTGCTTCTTTAAACTCCTGGCCTCTGGAGTTGTGTTGTGTATATAATTTGTTTTGTATTTGATTTGGTAATAATCTGGGAAATGCCGATGGAGGACCTCTCCAATGATCGCCTCACATTCGGGAAGATGGGTTATGGGTATGTATGGATTTGCTTTGTTAATGATTCGTGATGTCTTTATGCATTTGGGTTAAGATGTAGAAGAAGTCGTTGTGTTTTGGGTTTTTAAGGTTGTTGGCTCAGTCTGTTCTATGATGTTTATCATGTACATGTGGATCTTGTCAGACCTCCCTGGTATTATGTGGAAAGTGGGCTTCTTTAATAGTTCCAGATGTTGTTTCATTGCAGCTTCTGTGTAGTGGTTATTTAAGTTTGCGTGTCTCTGCAAAAAGTAGTGAGAAATCTCAAATGTTTGGACCATATGTCAAATCATAACATATTGTGCACTCGATCTCTTCGAGCTGCTTTGGCCTTTGGAAGCTCTTTAAATCCTTGGTTTTTTCTTGATCTATAAATATATCTACATTCATCAGCTTCTGAGGTGAGATTTAAGTTCTATCTCTTAGAGGAATCAAATTACTTCTCTGATTCATTCAACTTTGACATAGGTGCAAGCATTACAGAAGACGTTGCAAGATTCGAGCTCCATGCTGCAATGAAGTCTATGATTGTCGTCACTGTCACAATGAAGCTGCGGTACCTTAAATAGTCTTATAGCCTTCAATGTTGCTTGTCCACCTTGTTAATGGAGAATCTGATGTCATCTGGTTTGCTGAATTGACAGAGTACACTGCGTAACATTTATGATCGGCATGAGTTGGTCCGACAAGATGTAAAACAAGTAGGTCTTCCAGAAATGTAGTCATCTTCTATCTTCTACACCCTTTTGCCTCAGGTTTTTGTTTTTTTACCAAGTTCTTGCCTGGTTTTGCAGGTTATTTGCTCTGTTTGTGACACTGAACAGCCTGTATGCACACTTCTTGACATTACAACTGATCCAAGTCATATCAGGAAAGTTGATCTTTTTCTTATTTGTTTGTTTGCCTCCTCTCCAGATTGCTCGTGTTTGTACAAATTGCGGAGTCAACATGGGGGAATATTTTTGCAACGTCTGCATATTTTATGACGATGATGTAATCATCCTTCAGCCCTGTTTATGAAAGTTACACCTTGAACTTTCTCTGATTTAGTTTTCTAATCTTAAAACATCTGTTGATTCTCATACCTGCTTGATGCAGATTAACAAAGAGCAGTTCCATTGTGATGACTGTGGGCTTTGCAGGTTGGCTGCCAAATACAAACTCAAAACTCTTATCCATCTTTCTGATGATCGTTTTCTCCTCAACATTGATCTAATAAGTTGATGTTCTCTTTTTTTTTTTTTCTCAATATTGATCCAATAAGTTGATGTTCTTTCAGGGTTGGAGGTCGTGAGAAATTCTTCCATTGCAAGAAATGCGGTATGACGATAAACAACGATATGACTGATTTTACAATGCTCTTAAGTACTGTCTTTCTACCGAATCCCTCATCCTGTTTTTTCTTAATCATGAAGGATCTTGCTATTCAATCGGTTTGCTGGACAATCACCAGTGTGTGGAGAATTCCATGAGACATCACTGTTCCATTTGCTATGAGGTTTCCTTTTAAACTTGTTATATTTCATCATACTGCGCAGAGAATGATCTCTATCATCGTGCCTGAGTTGTTGCATCTGCAGTATCTGTTTGACTCTCTCAAAGATACGATTGTTATGAAATGTGGGCACACCATGCATTATGAATGCTACAAAGAGCTGATCAAGCACGAGAAGTAAACCATCTATCATCATCCTATTCCAACTTCTGTTTCCTACATATTTTCATCACAGTAAAGGAAAAATATGATCTGCAGGTATTGCTGCCCCATATGCTCAAAGTCAATCATGGACATGTCCAAAGTCTGGAAGAGGATAGACGAAGAGGTAGTTCTAGAAGTGTAAATTGTTTACATCATATTTGTTTACATACCTCAGTTTTCCTATTGGATTTTGGAACCACTCGTTTTCAGCACTCTCTTGTACTGAACTTTAATTAGTATTTTTTTCTCTAATTCACAGATTGAAGCAACTACCATGCCAGATGAATACAGATATAAGAAGGTCCCTTCTCAGCCCTAACGCAAACAATTCCAGAACAAATCCTGCAACACAAACCAAACCAGCTAAAGAACAGTAGAAACTCAAACTAAAGAAAGCTCCGGGAGTATTAAAAAGGTAAACCCATTTAGGTGTAAGGAAGACTAATGTACCTTTTGAGCCTCAAACGCATCGAGACAGTTTGGACGAAAAGGTGAGTGATCTGCTGAAGATAACAGCAGAGAGATTGTCGTATGCAGTGAGCAGAAACTGAAGAAAACAATGAAAAGCAGAGCTTCAACGGAGCCCCAAACACTACAACAGTCAAGTCAGAACTTGCCGACATAAAATCTCTTGCTCCAGACTTCGTATCGCGAAAAGCCCCTTCCTCTTCCCCTCAACAGTCAAAATCAGTACCCCTGCCCAAATGCTTTAGTTCAAATATTTTTTCTTTCAAGTGCCCCACAGATATAAAGTTTCTTCCACTGTTTTTCTTCACCACAGAAAGAAACAGAGGTAGGCCGTCAATTAACCCAAAACGAAAGGCCTAGCGTTGAACTCAAAAGAAGAATCAATTAACAGAAGTACAACGGAAAATCTAGATGTTCTTTTTTCCTCAATTCATGGAATAACTCAAGGAAAATTAAAATCCTTCTAATCTTCGAAAAGATCCCAAAACACGGGACGCCGGAACTCCAATGAAACTACAGGAACAGATCCGGTGATGGACCAGAGAGCTTCCCACTCGATCGTCCTTCAGCATACGTTTCTCGAGCAACGCGTCGCCAATGATCTTATCTTCAACCAAGCCGCCGGAATCAACGAAGCAACCCGCCAAAGTAAATAGCGAAACACGGGGAAATACACCGGGTGAACAGGTACCGCCGATCGGACAATTGATCGACTGCGGTTGATTAGGAGAAAACGCCTCTGCTTTGGGGAAGAACCGCTTGCCGATGTCGCGAGATTAGGATTAGGGCTTCTGTGTTGATGAGAAGATAATGAAAATTTGGACCAATTAGAGTTGTCCACGTCACCTTCACAAGGTTTATGACGTGGACAACTGCAGCATTATATAATAGATTCTTAATATTAGATAGTAAACAAATCAGTTGCCATAATTAATTCAATTGGACATATAACATATATATTTTGTCTAACACTTTTGAAAGCGCACCCCAACATAAACAAGGAATTGTTTTCTGTTGATAATATCTTGGGTCTGAAGGATCCAAATCGACCATTTCCCTCTGGACAGGCTGGCGATGGTGTTGTTTATTGAAGTGGAGGATGCAGATGAGTCACTTGTGCCATTGTCAAGTGAGCTTTGTGTTTTCTCAGGTCCTCATCCTCAATGTGCACACTTAAACAAACAAATAAATTTGCATTCCCTGATCCAGATTTGAATCATTGTAGTTAACTGATGGCCTTCTGTTTTCGGGAATGAAACTAGTTTAAACTTGGAATACGAAACGCCAAAGATGTTTGATCTCCAAAATGTTGTTATATCAATCCCTCTTCCGGCTCTTAGAGACCCGCCAAAAGTGCAGCAGATAGATGGCGAGTGGAGGTAAGGGTGTCGTAATATTTATGTCAGAATTAGGGAAAGGCAGAATATTGTCAGAAAATATGTTTCCTGCACTTACATTTCATATTTTTGGAACTAATATCTGTCAGATTCTAGAATGTTCTTAAAACATCAATCATTAAGCTTGCGCAAAACTGTGAAAAGCTTTTAACTTGAATTCCAGTCCTAATTGACTGGAGCATGATAATTGAACTGGTAATGTCCAACTATGACTTAGCATTTTGCCCTCTATCTATTCATCTACTTCCTATCTTAGGGTGCTGCAATGAGCATCTAAATGATTTTAATTGCAGTTTTGATTCAAGAAAATCTGGAAAGAGTTTGCAAACACCCTCCTAGTCCCGCTTGCTTGACGCGCCCATCCATTCCAGTGTGAAATTGAATCTCGTCGAAGCTGTTTGTACGAGGTGACAATCTAGAAACGTGCAATTGATTGATTATTTTGATAAGTTTTTCAATGCCGTATTTTTATTTCTGGGTTCTTGGAGGAATGAGTGGGTTCAGTGGAAGATTGATGGATTTGTTCTAAATCCAAGCAGCATTTAATGGACAACCTCCTCCGTGACTCCGACGGCCGTAGTCCAGTACTTCTGCTGTTTTGCCACTTTTATTATCGAGACATGATGATGATTAATGTTACTTATAAAAAAAGATAATTATTATTTATTAATGTGATCATATGTTGGTTCCATAAGAGATTGGAAGAGTGTGTTGTTTTCTCAATAACCTGTTCGATGAAATGCCTGAATTGTGCTCTTGGTGTGTCTTCTTTGTTTGAAAGCAGTGCATAATGTTGTGCTCGGAAAATTTGATGGTGGTGTCAGTACGATTTAATTGTTGTGTTAGATATAGTGGATTTCTTGGTATAATTGGCTACTGGCATTCATCCAATGTTATGGTAGCAAGGACGATAGATATTGGTCCTTGGTTGAGTGTATAACGAAAGGCATTTAGGGATGTTGTATGTTTTGAGTTTGCAATTGAATAAATTGGGACTGTTACTTTTCTAGAGACATTCAACTCTAGAGGTTCTTGACAATTTTGTCAAGAGTAAGGCTGCGTACGGATTTATTACTTTGTAAAGTTATTCATCGCATGGTGTATGGGGTTTACAACCTCTAGTTTCAAAGCTGTGTGGTACTATTTCCATTTTTCATTTCTCTTTCTTCTACATTTGCCATGATTAATATTTGTTTCTTCTTGTTTATTGAATGCTTATATAATCCTGATTAAAAATATTTTGCAAAGCAAAATTGTACTTATGGCTCAGTAGTCATTATTGTTTTTCAGGAAAGGGGTCTCACTGCTTATTCTGATTTTGGACCTCCACTCATGAATCAGTACAACGGTAGTGCAATTAGCATAACCGTGAGCAAATCAAAGGTGGTCGCCTCATTGACTCAGTTTGTGTCTGGCCTAGGAATGCAGGTTAACTCTGCCGGAATGTGCATTGGGATAGCTCATTCTTTCAACACATTTGGTTTAGTTTCCTTTCGACCCACTCGAAACACAAAGCTCTCCCTTTTGGGTGTGCATCTGCAGAGGAATACAGCCCCACAAGCTGGGAAAGACAAGTCTCAAATGGATCCATTGCTCTGATACTCCACTCAAAACTTGATGAGAGTACTAGACTTGGAGGTTGGCTTGAGACTAGAAACTCGAATCCCCAAGATTTTCAGTGGGGAGTTACAGTACCTGATACTCCTGAAGGGGATTTTGGATGGGGTCTCACAGTAGGAGGATTGGTACAGGACTCAAAAAATTTGGAACATTTTCAAGTTGAAACATTTTTGAACTTGAACGTTGGCAGCAAATTAAAGTTGCAGCCGGCTGTTTTGTTTGTAAAAGATGGTGCCACCCAATTTCCAACCATGATGCTCCATTCCAGTTGGTGCCTATGATGGCTAATCTTAAAACTTTTTGTGACATGACAAACTCAATGTCAATTTTCTGCTGCCTGAGAATCATTTTTCTTAGAATAGTTCCATTTTTTTTCAACATTTCATTTGTACTTCATTTGTAACCAAGCCTGCCGCTGAGCAAAGATCAACCTACGCAAACCTAGATATGAACGTTGTACTAATTACTTGCTTGTGTTGCATTGTTTGTATGGTTCGTGTACTTTTGTTGGTTTAATTATTTGGCCGGAGAGATGTGGAGGCTCCGATGTTACTCATTGATAGTTTCTTTCAGTTGGGTGGTCTTCACTCTTTTTCTTTACTGGTGTGAATTACCTTTGAATTATTGTATTACTTAAACATTTTTCACTTTAGGCAGGGATAGAAATGAAATTTCCCCTCTTTTTTAAAAAATGGACTGTTCAATTCCGTTTGAGACTATGTTTAGTAAACATGTTATTGTTTTTTTTGGCTCAATTCCATCTCCTGCTCAATCCCACCATTTGGTGTGCAATTCCAATAGCAATTCTTTATTAATTCTCAAGATGGGATTGTTAGTAAACGGGGCCTAAGCGTAATGGGAGGTCGAGAGACACAATTTACGCTAGGCATAGTAAGGTCTACATCGGTTGCTATAGCATGAGAATGCCTACATAATTGGTGTTACCGTGTGAGGATCACTTGAGAGTAATGTCTTTGGTCTATTTGTATGTGACATCGAGAGATGTTCATCTATAAACCAGAGAAGGACGCTTACAGATCGACAGAGATAAGAGTCTAGGATAGGTGAATCCGGTAGGCACAATACGACAGCTAATTCATGACTTATCAGATTATAATTCTACACGAGGGACTTAAGTGGTGAAGTTGCAGACCCTCTGGATATCTCAAACCTCTGTACTAGATCTCATCATTCTACTGCATTTTACTCGTCTTTGTTCATTGCCTAATCTGTAGCTTAATGAATAGAGTAGAATCAACATCAACTCAGTTTTATTCTGTTCAAATTGCACGAAACTTGTGAATGTTGGTGATTGTTTATCCTAATCCCTGAGGTTCGACATCCTTATCATCAGTTTATTACTCATGCGACGTGTAGACTTGCACATAAAATTGCATCACGTATTTTTGCTCGTAAGTTTTTCTTCTCTATGCTTGATTAGCAAGTACACTCTGGACATCATCGTCATCTGTTGAGTCTATGTTGAGAGCGCTTTAGAACAAACTCCAAATTGTGTTTGCTCATTCCATGCTCCCTCCGTTTAGTTGTTGGGATGTCTAGATTGCATAAAATGGCATTAGCGTTCAAAGTGCCACTACTGACCCTCAAGGTTTTATCTCAATGTACAGCAATGACTATTTGGGTTGGCTCCCATTCTCCATTGTACTCATGTCTGGATAACACAAACCTTCATAATTAAATTAAATATTCAGACATGTGGTTACAACTGTTCGACTCCGTATTAATAAACCAAAAAAATCCAAAAATAACAAAGTCTTAACTTAAGCACGAAAAAATCCTAACAACAATATTAAGTAAAAAATGAAAGTTTTAATAGAAATAAATTCAACTTAATAATTAAACTTAATGTTGATAATAACGTCTTTGCTCCTTATGTGCATCCTCCTGGGGTTGAAAAAAAGTTTTCCTCAAATTTTCTACTGCGATCTCAAAGTTCATTCTCATCTTTAAAATTTTCAGGGTTGTCATCCCAAACTTCATCTGCTTTCTCAGCTAGCTTGTTGACCATTGTTGATAAATAAGTGTCCAAGCTATGGAAAAGCTTGTGAAATAGATTTTGAACATGAATTATAACATTAGGAAGACTCCACCTCAAAGTATGAGCCGTTGTCCCATCTATGATCTTAAACACTTCAACGATCGAAGATGTATGTTTCTGCTTCAATGATGAAGGCATCCAACCCTCAAGATCAAAAGCACGTCCAATCCCCTCGAAAACTCTTTCTTGTTGTGTAACTACCCAATCAAGAATGATAAATTTTGAAGCATCAATAATCGGATAATAATCCAATTCGTGGCCAGACAATAACTTATTCCCTTTGTACTAAGAAGAATATAAAGTAGCTCAGTGCGTGAGCGACGGGAAGCACTTTTTAGGCATCCTCACTAAGACATGTCCTATCGTCAAGAAATGATTGCAGTTTATCACGAATAAAATGTGCAATCTTTTGGTAGCAGCCATAACACATTCAAGATACCAATTGCTTAAGAATTGGCTTAATGAGAAATCCTTTTGAGGAAGTAATCGCTGGAACATGCCAGATCAGCTAGTGGATGCACATTATCTTAGATAGGACTAAAAGAGATACGGCCAGTTATCCGTCGAGTATACGACCAAAGTCCCACATCAGTTAGAAGTGAGGAGGATCATGAGTATATACGGATTAACAAATATCTTTATTGGTATGAGATCGTTTGGGGTAAAAGCCCAAGAGCAAAACCATTAGGTCTTAGGTCGAAAGTCTGCAATATCATACTAATGTGGAGATTGGTAGTATCCAAGGTCCTTACAAGTGTTATCAGAGGCAAGGTTTAGGATTAGGCATGTGGATGAATCCTCAGAATACGAATGAAGCTGGTGAACCCAGTTAGATCACGATGGGATTCATGGATGAGCACTATTGGACAGGCAGTGTGCTCCAGATTCTTCATGAACGTGTCATACTCCCAACACAGTGAAGAGGAGTTTATTTGGATAGAGCAAGCTCTTGAGACAGGTGATAATCCATGTAAGGCGTGTGCTTCCATCACATTGGAGTGGAGAATCCTAGTTGGTAGAGAATGGATGGATGGATGCATGATTGTTTGAGGGGAGGCTCGATCGTCCTTTGTTCAAGGGTAGGATTGTGGGGTATACGACCAAATTCCCACATCAGTTAGAAGTCGGGAGTATCATGAGCATATAAGGATGGCCAAATATCTCTCTTGGTATGAGGCCTTTGGGGGATAAAATCTCAAGAGCAAAACTATAAGGTCTAAGGCCCTAAAATGGATAATATCAGATAAATGTGGAGATAAGTGTATCAAATATCCTTACATTATCCTCCTTCACGCAACATTCAACCACCTTTGAGCATATTATATGATCTTGCAAACTCGATGTTTCTAGGTGAAACAAAATGTTGGGTTGGTGAGCACAATCCCAGAGTCACAAAACTCTTGAAGAATAAGAAATCCATAGCAAAATGTTGGTAATAGTCATGCAATGTTGCTCCATACAATAAGTTGATTGGCAAAAATAAACATCGCAACGTGTTTGATCTGATTTCACCTCCATTTGCAATATTGGAGCACATCAAGCTATTTGTATAAGCATTGTCGCGTTCCCTAATATCATAGATTTTAGGAAATCGAACCTTCCCTACCTCCTTAATCATATAATCAAATAGTTCTACCGAGTCACTATCACATGGAACTGCTGAACGAAAAGACTTCTCTCTCTAAAAAAAACTTTGCACTGACTTCTCTCTAACATTCTAACGTCTTTCTGTGTCTTCTTTGATGACCAGTCCAAACCTACCAGAGGCGGGATCTGTAAACTCGCATCTCCTTGCATTAGCGGAGGTACTGGACTGTGACATAGCGGAATGCTCGAACTCGGCTAAGATCATAGCCAACAACTCGATTACAGAACATGAAACAGATCTGGATGAATCTGAATGGAAAGTAGTGAAATCCCGAACCGAAATACGTAATCAAAAGTTGAGACCTCTACCGGCGTTCATCTCTAAAATTTGCTAGGAATCAATATCCTTTTATTTCAGCAATTTCCCTCATGCTTAGACAAAAGGAGAACGTGGACAGTCTTTTCAGGTTTTGGTAAGGTAAGCGATGTGCACCTCCCTATGAATGTTGGCATATCTGGCTCTCGTTTTGGGTTTGTTCGGTTTTTCAAAAGTGCATCTTGTTTAAATCTGCTGGAGAAGCTCAATGGCATATGGATCAGCTCTTTTCAATTGAGGGTAAGTATTGCCAGAGACTCTGGCTTGAGAAACTCCTTTCCTGCGGATTCGAACAAGGTGAATAATGAGGACCTTAACCTAAAGGCCCAAATTACAACTCAGGTAGTCGATTGCTCTATGAAATTCTCACCGGATCCCTTGGCTTTGACATGGTTATCGAGATGCCTCATAGGAATTCCGTCTCCTGTAATTGACATTCATTCTCTGAATCTGGTGTTGAAGGAAGCTGGATATTTGGATGCTTCTGCAGTTCGTATGGAGGGAGGGGAAGTTCTCATTAAACTAAGCACAATGGAGGACCAAAACCATCTCTTGACAGATTATAACACCTCCGGGAAATTGTGCTTGCATTCTCTACGTCCTTGGCGACTACTTAACGGCAAAATGGCTCGGCAGGTGTGGATTTTAATAAGAGGAATGCCACTACACTCCTGGTACCTGGATTTCTTCAAAGACATATTGTCTCGTGTGGGTTCTTTGTTACAAATAGATGAGCGTACTCTGAATCAAACTGAACTACAATTTACTCGACTGCAAGTTTATCTAATTCGAATATCCGTATTAATCAATCGATAGAGGTCGAGACTGATGAAGATAAATTATATGTGCATATAATAGAGGAACATACTCAGGAAAATAACGTCTGGGGATCCCTTGTTCTTCCACAGGCTGCTTCCAATTCCTCAGATAAGGAGATATGGCCGCCTCTTCAAAAGAATGCCATAGGTAAAAATATATGGCAACCGGTAAAAGAGCAAAGCAAGGATAAGCCTGTCGCTGGACCGTCCTCAGAAAATCCTCTCAGTGGGCCATCGGTCGATCAGCAAGACCCTATCTTTGACTCAACGGTAACTAATCCTATATCTGGTGTGGGTCCCAAGTATGATGGAAAGAACAAGGAAAAATCTACTCTACCATACTTAGCTGACGCAAACAAGGAAATTAGCCATCCGCTGACGGAAGATATTGTGATAGTACACCAAAATAAGAAAACGGCAGTGGGTCAAACCACATCAGCTAATGAAAAATCAGGAATACTTCCCAAACAGACAGATGGACTAATGGGTTCCCTGGAAGTCTACACGGCTTTGAGTAGGAGCCTAATAAGTAAAGCCCATGAAGGGAAATGTACGACTTTATTGTCTGGAGAACATTATTGACTTGGCTTATCCCCTCTAATTATTGGCGACGAGAACTTGAAAGCTAGATTGCCGACTTCTAACTCCAGTACGGATTACAATAACTTTGGAGAATCATAACAAGACCCTTTTGGTCTTATGCCGTACATAGAATTATCTCCAGCCTCTCTCAAAGCTAAGACATCCAGACCGGTCTTGATGACGAATTTAGTGAATGATGCAGATTCTAGACTATACTCGCTGAAGATTAGAGAATTCCAGGCAAACATCTTGAATAAGTTTTTGGAAGGCATTGACTCCATCAAATCAAGACTAGGCGCTGAAGCAATCATAAATGGAAGAAAGGGACAGCCAAGTAGTCAACAAAGATTTCAGCAGCGGGAAGAAACCCAGATCGAAGAAGAACAAATCTCCCAAGAAGTAGATGCGCATTATATCCTTCAATATCAGAGGGTCTAGGGACTCCTCACAAAAAAGTGGAAATAAAAGACCTCATCCAGAAGCAACAAGCGGATTTCATCTGTATACAGGAAACAAAATTACACTCGGTGAACATGAATATTTGTAGGGGATTATGGCTGAATGACGATTTCGATTGGTGCTGTAGAGAAGCGGTGGGGGCTTCTGGGGGACTGATCTGTTTATGGAAGAAGGATATATTTCAACTCACGCACGTTCTGGCTGTTACAGGATTATGGGGCCCTGAAGCAACCGTGGTAAATATCGTAAGTGTTTATGCGCCAAAGTCTGCTACAGCAAAAAGAACCTTATGGAACAAAATTGGTGGGATACTGGAAAACAACCCTGCTTCTAAATGGTGCATCACCGGGGATTTTAACTCAATTAGATCATCCGAGGAGAAAAGCAGTGAAGCTCCTTCCTCTATATCAGAAATGGCATACTTCAACTATTTATCATGAACAAAAATCTGATCGACTTACCAATGCAACAAAAGAGGTTTACTTGTATATCTCGAGGGGGCTTATGCTGTACTAGACTAGATAGATTCCTATTAACATAGGAATGGATTCAAAAATGGCCTGATTTTTATCAGTTCGGACTGGAGAGACATGTATCAGACCACAGGCCTATCGTCCTTAAATCAGAAGAGGTAAATTGGGGTCCAAAGGTTTTTAGGACATTAAATTGTTGGGAAAATGAGGCTGGTTTTGACGAGTTTGTGCATAAAGAATGGTATGCTTTAGCAGTCAATGGATATAAAAGCTATGTGTTATGCGAAAAGCTTAAACAATTGTGCATCAAGCTAGGTGACTGGAGTAAGACAGTATTCCGTTCAGTTCACAGGCGGGCGGAAGATCTGAAGACTCAAATAAGTATTCTAGATGACAAGATCGAATCTGATAATGATAGACAGAGAAGGCAAGAGATCTGGATCGAGTTGCAATGAGCTTTACAGAATAAAGAAATCTTATATATGCAAAAGGCGAGGTCTAAATGGATCAAGGTGCGGGATAGAAATACTAAGTTCTTCCACTCTTGACTAATGAGCAACAGGCACATAAATAACATAAGAGGTCTACATTTTGATGGTGTATGGGAATCGGATCCTGAGGTGGTAAAGGCTGGAATTACAAATCACTTCGCCAAACACTTTGCGACTGAAAAATGGAATAGACCATCGTTGGAACTACCTGCCCACGCTACTCTGTCATATTTGGATAACCAATATTTGATATCAGACTTCACTGAAGATGAAATAAAGGAGGTTGTTTGGAGCTATGAAGGTTCTAAAAGTTCCGGTCCAGACGGATATAATTTTCATTTCATTAGAAGGCATTGGGATACTTTAAAAAAAGATTTATCTCTTTTATCTGTGAATTTTATAAGAACGGGAAGCTGTCAAAAGGAATGACTTCTACATTCATAGTTCTAGCGCCTAAAATTGCTAATCCAATACAACTGAATCACTTCCGGCCTATCTCTCTGGTTGGCTGCGGGTATAAGGTATTATCTAAGCTGTTGGCTTCTCGGATGAAGAACGTGATGCACAAAATCATTTCAAAAAAGTCAAACTGCATATATTGGAGGTAGATAGATCTTGGATGGGATATTAATTGCAAATGAAGCAATACATTCAATTAAAATGTCCAAGAAACATGCGGTGATTATGAAAGTAGACTTCTCAAAAGCTTTCGACTCTATTGATTGGAATTTTCTGTTGGCCATGTTATCCAAGATGGGGGTTTGTTCCATTAGGATAGAATGGATAAAAGAATGTATCACATCTCCACATGCAGCCGTCTTGGTAAATGGGAGCAGTGCCGGAGAGTTTAAAATTAATCGAGGGTTACGCCAAGGAGATCCTCTTTCTCCGTACTTATTCTTGGTGGCAGCGGAGGGATTAAGTCTTTTGATTAATAGAGCTTCAGTCCTCTCAAATATTTCAGGGATCAAGGTAGGTGATGTTCAATTATCTCATCTGCAATATGTTGATGATATCATTCTTTTTGCTGCAGGTACTACCAGAAACATCTTGGCGATGAAAGGATTATTGAGGATATTTGAGCTAGTTTCATAACTTACCATCATGTTCTACCTTAATTTGCAACAGGTGCGGCTTCAGCAGTTCTCCAACATGTTGAATTGTAGAGTGGCAGCGCTTTCTTTCATATATCTTGGCATATCTGTTGGTGCAAATCCACGGAGAACTTCCATGTGGTCTTCGATGCTGGATATGCTCAAATCCAGAATTCAAAAAAGGGAGTTCAAATTCATATCCTATGTGGGCAGAGTTACTATATTAAAATCTATATTAACAAGCCTGCCCTTATATTTCCTATCTCTTTTTCAGGCACCTAAATCTGTCCTCAAAGCCATAGAAAGCATCAGGGCTAAATTCCTATGGAAGCACAAGGCACAGCAAACGCTCCCCATCAACTGGATCAACTGGATAACCCTTTGCAGGAGCAAAGCAGATGGTGGTATGGGTATTCGAGACCTCAAGATAATGAACACGGCTCTGCTTTGCAAGTGGCTATGGCGGCTGAGAACTGAAAAGGATAGCCTCTGGAGCATGATTATACGCTCAAAGTATTATCATGACCAAGACGAGCACTGTGATTGGAACCTGCTAACTCTTCCAGACAAAACATCCACCTATTTGAAAGATATATGGAGGTATGCCAAATCTCCCTGGTTCAATGATAGATACAGACTGAACATTCGAGAAGGGGACAAAGCTTTGTTCTGGAGGTACAACTGGAGTGGACAAGGGTGCCTCGCTATCAAGTTTGACAGACTTTATTTATTGAGTATGCAAAGAAATCACACGATACAACCAGTATCCTTACCTGGCCAAGTTGTAAGACAGTGGGACATATGTTTCAAAAGGGAACTGAGAAGCAGGTAACTGATTCAATATAATGATCTACTACTCCTGTTGGATCGATACAAAGCTTACTCAACTGGTGAGGACAACTAGTGCTGGCTGGGCTCCCATTCTGGTAGGTACAATGTTGCTTCGACCTACGCTGCTATCCATTCTATTTTAAGCAGGAATTCTGCAGCATGCTCTGATCTCCCATCTAAAATCTGGGGGAAGATTGCTCCATTTAGATATAAGGTTTTCGGTTGGAAAGTGCTACACAAGCATATTGCTACGGCAAACAATTTAATTGCTCGCGGCATCAGTATTAATCATAGTACTCAGCTATGAGTCAACTGTGGGCTAGAAAGGGATAATATGCCCTACGTATTCATTCATTGCTCTAACGCTAGAAACTTGTGGGAGCTAGTTTACGCATGGTTTGGTCTATCATATTTCAGTGATCCTAGTAGCCTCGACATACCGAGTCACTTTGTGAGGCATATGCAGATCATCTCGATTAAGGGGGGCATGGAGATATGGAAAGCTATCTGGCTTGCTACAGTATGGACATTATGGTATGAAAGGAATGCTATACGATATGATACTGGGACAAGCATGATATCACTTCTGGACTGGGTTAAGCTTAACTCGTGGAAATGGCTCTTGGCAAATCTCATCCCACACCGCGGCTTCTCCATCACTGATTGGATAAGAGTCCCTTGGTTATGTTGTGCCATTTTGTTTCGTCGCACAATTAGACTATGAGCTCTCTATATAAACTAGAATAGATGTGTAATTGTTGGGCGGGTTACCGCATTGTAAGTAGACTTCCCTGTACTCTCGCGGCCAAGAGCCTTCTTTCATAATACAATTTTAATTACCAAAAAAATATCACATGGATCACGGCAGCTAAAAATTGCCAAATCTGTACGAGCTTTTGGCGGCTTTGAAATAAATTGAATCTTGTTTACTTTCCATAGGAGTTGAGCACCAAAATTTTCCAGCCCCCAAAGGCATTCAGATGCTGGAATCACAATGAAATCTAATGAGGTTGCCACCTATTAGATAATGACATATACCAAGAAGAGTAAATGATGTTATGTGAAGGAGAAAACTTAGACTTTTGTAATCTCCACATTTAATTCTCCGCATGCGTGTATCACCTAACTTGGAAGATATGCTCTATAAAAGCATACTGGAAATCATGAATGAAATCATCAAATTGTTCATATGTGAGTCTTTATATCTTTAGTTTCTAATATAGACATCTTTTTTTTTTTGGAAAAGTACCTACCACTATCTTGCTTTTGGTTCAAACTATCTGACTTTTCCAGAAAGATTTCCCTTTTCCGAGGGGTTTTACTTTTACTATCTTGTTTCTTGATGAAATGATGATTATGTACTAAACCTGAAATGGGTATACAGAGGATCACTTTTTGTTCCCCAGAATTTTGCTGTTGAATTTCTGTACGAGTGTAGAAAGGCTATGGCTTTATTGTTGTTTAGCTTTCTACTTTAACGGTCACCTAGCTTATTACATTTTATCCATGTTGTCGGTGAGGCTTCTTAGACTGAATCTTAACATGAGGGAGCTTATCCATAATCTCAGTAAAAGAGTGTATGTAAGAACCCAGCACTTGGTTCTGATTCATCAATTATCTTCAACAAGCAAAACTCATCTATAAAATAGCACAAAACCAGTAAAAGAGAAACACGTCTTAGAAAGATATCATCTTTGAAGTAAACCCACAAAGTGAAAAGGAAAAATTTGAAGACAGACATCACCATTGCCCTTGGTGGTTTTGGGTAGACCGGTCTCAGTTGTTAACACTTGAAATGAATAAAGATTTCTTATTGATTTGTTCTCTGCGAGTTACGTACATATAGAGAGAGGGAGAGAGTTCTAGGAATAGTGGGATTGTGGTTAGTTAGGTAAAAGATCGTGACTCACGATCTTTTTCCTATTTACAATTTTTTCTACCAATCCTCCACTACTTTACAATTATCCTTAATAACTAACACTCCCCCTCAAGTTTGGTCGTCGGGTCTCCGATACCTAACTTGCATAAGAATTTTTCAAAGATTTGTCTTGATACAGCCTTGGTCAAAATATCCGCCAGTTGTTCATCTGATCGAATGAATGAGAGGCTGATCACATTGTCTTCTATCTTTTCTTTGATGAAGTGGCGATCTACTTCTATGTGCTTGGTCCTGTCATGTTGGACGGGGTTGCTTGAGATGCTAATGGCTGCCCTGCTATCACACCATAATGGGATTGGATGGTTAATTTTGAAGCCCATCTCTGAAAGAAGTTTTTGAAGCCATAATATTTCTGCAAGTCCTCGTGTAACTCCTCTGAACTCCGCTTCAGCACTAGAGAGAGCAACAACCTTCTATTTTTTGCTTCTCCAAGTTACAAGATTCCCACCAATCATCATAAAGTATCCAGCGGTTGATCGTCGATCTATTTGATTGCCAGCCCAGTCGGCATCAGTATATCCTTGAATATCAAGGTTGTTGGATTTCTTGTACAGAATTCCATGTCCTGCTGTGCCTTTTAAGTATCTGACTATTCGTTGTGCAGCCTCCATATGATCAATCTGAGGCTTGTGCATAAATTGGCTAATTACGCTCACTGCATACGCTATATCAGGTCTAGTATGCGAAAGATATATCAACTTTCCAACTAGCCTTTGATATTGTTCCTTGTTAGCCAGACTTGTTTTTTCATCAATCTGTAACTTGTGATTCACCACCATTGGTGTTTCACTCGGTTTACAGTCCAACATACCTGTTTCAGCCAATAAATCTAATATATATTTTTTCTGCGAAATGAAAATCCCATGAGTTGATCTGAGTACCTCAATGCCAAGAAAATATTTTAAATGTCCCAGATCCTTCATTTCAAACTCTTGAAATAAATTCATTCGAAGTGCTTGAATTTCAATATCATCATTTCCTGTCAGGATCATATCATCAACATAAATGATGAGACAAGTAATCAGCTTACCTCGTCTTTTCAGAAATAGTGTATGGTCAGAATTGCTCTGAGTATAACCATATTTCTTCATAGTTAGAGAGAATCTGCCAAACCATGCTCGAGGTGATTGTTTGAGGCCATAAAGTGCTTTCTTAAGTCGACATACTTCTCCCTTTTTAAAATATGAGGTGTACCCTGGAGGTGGTTCCATATACACTTCTTCTTTTAGGTTTCCGTGTAAAAAGGCATTCTATACATCAAATTGATGAAGAGGCCATTCTAACTTGGCTGCAATAGAGAACAAAACTCTGATTGTGTCAATTTTAGCCACTGGAGAGAAAGTCTCAGAATAATCTAACCCGTAAGTCTGAGTAAATCCCTTAGCAACTAGTCGTGCTTTGTATCTTTCAATAGTTCCGTCAGCTTTATGTTTAACAGTAAACACCCATCGGCAACCGACAAGTCTGTGTCCCGGTGGTGGTTCACATTTTTCCCATGTTCCATTTTTTTGTAGGGCTTGCATTTCTTCTTGCATGGCTACACACCACTCTGTTTTGGTTTTTGCTTCAGTAATAGTTCTTGGAATCTGTACAGAGTAAACAGATGCCAAGAACACATTAGCTTGGGTAGTCAAACTCCCCCTGGAAATGTTAGCCATAGGATACTTTGATGTCCCAGGAATATGGTCTGGTTCATATCGTTTTGCGGGAATGCCTCTATTACGTCTTGGAGGTAGAATAGAAACCTCGGAATTATCTGTAGTCTGTTCATCAGAAGGATCAAGTGAGACAAGTTCATTATTTGAGTAAGCAGTGATTACCTCAGGGGACCTCGGTACGGGAGAAGAACTCGGAGGCACATGATCACCAAGTGAGATAGCCTGTATTTCCATGGGAGGTATCTCGGTGGTTCCTGCGGAAAGCTCTTGTGGGTCAGCAGACAAGGGCACAGACGAGCTGAGCAACCAACTGAGTGGATCACCTGGATTTCCCCCTTGACCACGAGGTTGGGAAGGGAAAAGAACTCGGATTCAAGAAAATTACAATCCATCATGATATAGGTTCGTCGAGAAGCAGGGTGATAGCAGCGATACCCTTTTTGAGTTACCCCATACCCAAGGAAGATACATTTTACAGCACATGGATCAAGTTTAGTTCGGTCCTGTCGATGAATATGAACAAACACCGAACAACCAAACACCCTAGGACGTAAGGTAAGAGGAACAAAAAAAGAGTGTTGTTGGGAGAGTATATGGAGTGGGGTGGCAAATTGCAAAGCTCGAGAGGGTAACCGATTCAACAAATAAGTAGCTGTAGCAGTCGCTTCAGGCCAAAAAAATGAAGGTACCTGTGACTCGATCATGAGAGCACGGGTGACCTCTAAGAGAATCCTATTTTTTCGTTCTGCAACACCATTTTGTTGTGGGCTATGTGGGCATGTAGTCTGGTGGATAAGACCATGTTCTTGAAAGAGTGATTTCATAGATGTATTAACGAATTCCCCCCATTATCAGAGCGAAGAATACGTATGGATTGTTGGAATTGAGTTGAAATCATCTTATAAAATTTTTTAAACACAGATGGAACTTTTGATTTGGATTTCAAAAAATAAATCCAAGTCATTCTCGAAAAATCATCAATGAATAAAATAAAATACCGGAATGAATTATGTCCCAAGGTAGGGGCAGGTCCCCAAACATCAGAATGAATAATATCGAAAGCACGAGTAGCACGAGTATCAGTACGAGGAAAATAGTGACGATGGCTCTTTGCCAAGTTACATGAATCACAAGCAAGAGTTTTAACATTTCGACATAATGAAGGAAATAATAGTTTCAGGTACCCTAGGGATGGATGACCAAGACATTGGTGCAACAATCGTATATGCCCATTCGCCGTCCCGCGAGCAATCCCAACGGTTTCCTGTTGAGCCACCTCATCCACGTAGTACAAACCACCTCGCTCAGTACCACGCCCAATGATCTCCCCCGTCCGAAGGTCCTGTAGAAGGAAAAACGATGGGTACATTAGAACGAGACAATTTAATTCTTTAGCCAGCTGGCTAACTGATAACAACTTGCATGATAAGGATAGCACAAGCAGACAATTTGATAATTTTAATTTAGGAGAAATCTCAATAGAGCCGGCGCCCTGAACTGGAGAGACACTCCCATTGGCGGTTTGGATACGAGTCTTTTTATATGGCACTCGTGTCAATAGGTCAGCCTCATCAAATGTCATTGTATCAGTAGCCCCACAGTCAAGAAGCCACTGAGTCATTTTTCTACCCGAGGATGCCGGAGTAGCATAAGCGTTGGCAGAACAAAGGTCGGGTGGATCAGGATCAGGCAGATCGAAACACCCGGGCTTAAAATACTGGGGATTAGCAATGCTGGGTGTAATCTGTAAATTCTTGAGAGTGGCAGGCCTGGAGTCAAAAATCAGAACTGGGCGGGGGTCTTTTTGCAATTTTCCAGAGACTTCAGGGCCATTTCGTGATATATCCGAACAGCAAGGACGTTCTGGCAAATTTCCAGAGACTTCTGGGCCATTTTGTGAGGTATCCGAACAATGAGGTCGTCTCTGCAAATCTCGAGAACTTGCTGAGTGGCAGTTTCATGAAACCACGAACTTGCAGGGTGTTGTCGTCATTTGACCTGGGAAGTTCAGGGGCATAGATGGCATAACAAACTTTGAGATTTGTTTACCTGCAAGATCGCGATATACCGAAGGATTTCCATGGTTTTCGTCTGGTTCGCTGCTCACAGTTCTCATTCCGGCGGTAAATCCGCCAAAGCCCGTCGTTAAAGTAGCGCCAGCTGCTTGGCCGTCGCCGTCCGTGGTCGTTTCAGACTGGCCCACGGCGGTACCCCCGGTTGGTTTTGGTAAGTTATGCATCTCATACCACCAATTCGGGTAACCGATTTTCTTAAAGCACTTTTCGGTTGTATGGCTGCTTTTCTGGCAATCTGTGCACCATAGTTTACTCCGATCCATTGTATTTGAATGGAATGATGTTTTACCCCCTGATTTGGGATTGACTGACCGTGAACCCCCACTGCTGGACTGTGAACCCCCATCATCTTTTTGCGTTCGGGATTTTGTAGAGAGGCTACTAGCAACACCATTGTCAGTG
>JAOWBN010000020.1:998623-1009342 GCA_028565015.1 Pinguicula moranensis | reverse complement strand
GCCTCCTTCTGGGGAACGATGGGACCATGATAACGGGGGTGACCGATGGGGTTCTGATTCGGAGTCTGAACTAGAGAATGATGCTGCTGGTAAAGAAGGTATCATTTTCTCTCTATGAATGATTTGTCTTATTCAAGTCAAAAGCATGCTGCATTAGATCAACAAGTTCTTAGCTCATCTTCTCGATTATTTGTCTTTGATTGTTTGCTTGTTTTGCTATACTTGTTGTTCCAGATGTGGAAGTTGAATTAGCTGAAGATGAAGATGAAGCTAGGGAGCTATCGAAACGGTATGCTCGTTCTCACTTACCTATCGTCTATTTGATTCGTTTTTCCTTTGTATTGTTGTATCATTTACATGTGTGTTTTTCCAGGACAAAGCGAATGTCCGTAGAACTTGGACCAAGTAGCCTTGCCTCAAGAAAAAAGAAAAAGAAGACAAAGGCTGCTTGAGCAATGTATCACTGTGACTGTGGAAGATCATCCATCTATGCCATCTGGTATTGGTATGGAAATGGAGGTTTGTTTATTTAGAATAACTGGAGAATTATCAAAGTTTATTGTTTATTAAATCAAATTTCGGGTATTTGAAATTCTTCCTTTGAAATTCATTAAGCTAGCAATATAAAATCATTTCTAATAATATTTCATTCAATTAGACTAATTAAGTAATTAGGATCAAATTAGAATATAAATATTAAAAATGATACTATTCATTTATCTTTTAATTTATATATATTCCAGAATATCTATCTATTGATCTATTCCCAAGTTTGTAGAGTCCGAATTATTCCTTTGTATCTCTATATATTCCCAAGTGTGTCCATTTTAAATAGAGATGAGAATTATCATTGATGATTCTTTTATCTTTGTTTGTAACGGAAATAGTCTATTTGTATAATTACAAGTTAAGACTGCATACACCTGATCCCTCGTGCCCCAATTTGGTTGGGAATATATTGGAAATATATTGGATATGTTGTTATATCAGATTAGCCAGTCCCAAAATAGCGTTCCCCAAACTCGCACAATCCTGGAATCACCCGCATATCTCTGTTGAGTGCTGTATCGATCTCTGATGTGATAAGCTTAAGCTTTGGAAATATCTTCACACACTTTATGTATGCCTTCAGGAGCCTGCCAGGATGAATCATAGATGCATTCAGGTTGAGGAAAATTATATTGGATTTAGGGACACCCTTGCCTTGCTCACAAGCATAGATACTGCTTTCAGAGCAGAATTTCCTGATCATTTATTTCATGGTATCAGAGAGATTAACAAATGGATTGTGAAACATATATGGATTCGTCGAGCTCAATACCTGATGCGAGAACAGGATCAAGCAACAGCACATGGCGACTTGCTATATCTGATGGGAGCTTGAATTTGATAATTCTGCAGAAAGATCTCGTAAAAATATCATAAGGATAGCAGTGGCGCAAAGTTCAAATCCTCTGTTGATGTTTTTTTTTTTTGATATCCAAGGTATACGGGACTCTACTGAACACACGACTATATTCTCGAGGTTATGCTCCAGTGATCACAGTCATGAACCATTTAAATTTCGGGGTGAAGAAGAGGCCATCCTCCATTGATGTTGATGCTATATAATCAGAATTCACTTCATAATTTGTCTCTGGATGCTGAGAAGTGAGAATCGAAGCCGATCTAATCAACACTGCAATTATTTTGTCTGAAATCATGGCAACAAGGAGTGGATGATTGTTAATTGGTTTTCAGCTGCGGCAAGTAATTGCTTTTGATCTCACGAGGAAAACGAGGATTAGCGGGGAAATCGCATATATATATTATATATATATATAGGGGTGGGTTCGGTGGCCACTATATTAGACACCAATTTGGCCACCGAACCCGGACCGTCCATTCTCACCCAAACGAGCGGCTGAGATGAAGCAGGATAATTGTCTCGCTCAAAATCGCGGTGCAAATCTTTTCCCTGTTCATTCTCACCAAAACATCCGTTCCTTCGACATTTTCGCTCAAATCTTTT
The DNA here is from genome assembly GCA_028565015.1 of Pinguicula moranensis. NCBI lineage: Eukaryota > Viridiplantae > Streptophyta > Magnoliopsida > Lamiales > Lentibulariaceae > Pinguicula > Pinguicula moranensis. Next base: position 1,007,331 of record JAOWBN010000020.1, on the reverse strand, counting down.
CCCTGTTCATTCTCACCAAAACAGGCGTTCCTTCGACAGAAAACGCTCAAATCTTTTCCCTGCAAATCTGTTCCCTGCAAAGATTTCCACGAAGGAGCGGTTCCCTGTTCATTCTCACCAATCTTTTCCCTGTTTCTCGACGGACGAACATCTAGGGTTCGAATCTAGGGTTCGTGTTCAACCGAGGACATCAAGGGTTCGTGTTCAACCGAGGACATCAAGATTCGTGTCCCACAGCGAACCCGTTTGTATTGGTGAATCTCGAACCTACAATCTCGCTGGGACACCGCGAATTTCTCCAAACCGAAGTTCCATCGCGAATTTCTCCAAACCGAAGTTCCATCACGTGTTCAACCGAGGACATGTGAGATTTCATTTCGAAAGGGTTGGATTTGAGAGTGGGAACTTTTCGCTGAGATAACTGTTTAGGAAAAAAAAACCTGACATTCTGTTTGGGTGAACTGCAGGCATTTTTTAAAGAACAATTACATTCTGCTACTTATATTCTAATGTGTTATTTGATTGAATTGGGCCTTAGATACCCTAACTTTTGTGAAGTAATTTCCTGCTTTTCAAATCTTCAGTAATTTCCTATTTACGCACTTTGAATTGGTCCACATCACCCCATCCTTGATCAGATAATCTGGATCTTATGTTTTTCAGGTGGTTGATGACACTTCTGATTGCCTATGTGCTACTCTAAATCTAAGATGCACATTTGAGTCCATCCCTTTCCCTTTGCGAAAAGAATGTCGTAAGATTGGGGATGTATCATTGAATGAAAAGCCATCTTGTGATGTATTGACATGGAAATTGAAATGGTTCACAAAAGATGGTCTATTCCACTTTGTAACTTTATTGAAAGCAAATTACGCTGAGTCAACTTCATTGTTGCTCCCTGTGAGGTACAGCAGAACATGATGTTTCTCAGGTGGAAAATTTGTAGTCTCTCTTTGTTAGCTTATGCATTCCTTTCATTCTTTGGGTATGGGATATTTCCTGGATCCGACATTGTTTTATTGACCTGTAATCGTATATTTGTAGTTGTTTTTTTATTTTTTCAAGTGCATAATAAATCGTGCCGAATAATTTATGTACAGTGCGCTGCTACGCTCTTGTTTGTTACTCATTACAATTGAATTGAATGAAATCCCTCGTGAGTTACAAAGGTTGGATATGCATTGTAAAGGCTGATGCAGAGAAAGCTCGCTCCGTGTATCCGATCACCATCAGCTTCAAATTAGTTCCACAACCTTACTCAAGTACCCATACCCAATGACATTGTTTTTGTTAGTAACGGAGAGGGGTTCTTTTGCGCTAAAAAAAACAGGATAGGAGGGGTTTAAGTTTAATCCAAAGTACACATATTGTTGTTGTAGTTGTAAATTGCGCTTTTTATTATTTATGTTTTTGGAATTTAAAAAAAAATATTGTTGCTTAGAACAACCTTTTTTTATATAAGAATTTTGCTGTAGATAACAATAATTATTGATGCGCAAAATTAATTATGTCCCTGATTTGATAGCGATAATTATCATCAAGGCAAAGAAAAAAACCTTGGTGGATAACAGAAACTGTCTACATCAACGCTTTTAAAATAAAGCTAGTAGCTTAATGATTTGTGTTTTAGATACATTGTTTTGCTCTTTGCTTAATGCTCAGTCTTCATTTCAATTTATCTCGACTCATACAGAGGATGAGGATGCCTTCATATTTATTATTATATTTATGTTATAGGAAGATTTTCGAAAAAATAGGCAAATTATGTTTTCATCATATACAATTATTGAAATTTATGGTAATACTACTAAATAATACAGATGGAGGCATAGAGGAGAGGATATTTCATGCATAACTTCTCTAGGAAATCTCATTTTATGTCTCTCTCAAGTTTTGTCTTTCTTCTCTTGAATTTGTAGAGTTTTGTTATACTCGGTTGATTGTTCTATGATTGTTGAAGCGTAGTGACAACCTTAGTCGCCTATTCTCCGTCACTGCTTGAGGTGAGGAGGATCGAGATATGGTTTTATAGTTTGTATATTTCTGATGGTTCTAGTGAAGTGCAGTGACCAGACCATATTTACTTTAAGTAAAAGCTCAATAAGATATACCTTGGATTTATCCTTGGAAACTCGAATTAAATCATGTGTCAATTTATTGGTTTCTTGCATGTTTTAATCAATTAATATTTTCTTAATAGGTGAAAATGCATTGCTAATCAGTTTGTTTTAAGTGAGATTCAGAACATGACATCGAGATCAGGGAGAATCATCGATTGAACCGAAGAAAGAATACAAATGGTGAACAACTGAACGGAAAACTCGGTCCCACTCGAAAATTTCATTATGTTTCTTATTGATTGCGCATTTCGCTGCATAAATTTGGTGTTTGCTAGTGTGAGATTCACTTGTGCATTCTGTGGCTATCTGGAGCAATATTCTGTGAGATTTTGATTGGTTGAGATCTGTGCAGGTCCCTCTGCTTTATTGCGATATGAAACAGTAGGGGTACAACTAGACTTAATCAAAATAAGGGTGTTTGCAAGTTCTTGTACTTATGCAAAAAAAAATAGTTTTTTAAAAGGTCTTTTGATGAAAGAAACTTTTATGAGGAAGTTGAAAAGTGTTTGCAAAATATGTTTTACTACAGTAAAAGTCATGTTTGCAAATTATTATTTCAAAAGCTACTTTTCTTAACTTATAAATGAAAAATGATAAAAAAAATCCTTGAATTAAGTTTTTTGTGAAATATTGAATTATTTATGCAGTTATAAAATGTCTGAAATTTAAATTTTTAAATAATTACAAAATTACCACCGTCAAAAGCACTCCAAAAGCTACCCCAGAGATGCTTCTGACTTTTGGGCTTTTTTTTATTTCTCCACCGGCAAAAGCCAAAAGTTAAACGTCAAAAGCCAAAATCGCAAACACTCCAAATAGATTTTTCCACCGCCAAAAGCCAAGAGATGCTTTTCAATGGAATTTGCAAACACCCACTAAATGTGTTTGATGGTAACGAAAATTTCCGGTGTATGCTCAAAGATAAAGGTCAATGAGGAACTCTATAATATGAGGATTTTGAATTTATCTTAATCTCCTTTTAGGTAGATGGTGTTGAGAAACCTTTGGAAGTGTGGCTTAAGTTACAACTATGTTTGCTTCTATCTGCATTAAATATGATTTTTTGTTAAAGGTGCTATATTTTCTTATAAAATGAATTGTTGAACTTAAATCTTGCTAAGTATTGAACATGAATAGGATGATATTAGTGAAGAATATTTAGTTATTAAAAATGTTCTACAATAATAATGGCAAGGGAACTAGAGTTAAAGAACATAAGAAAGGCTCGGTTGCATTGTTTCTCAAAGAGAAGACAAAATCATCTAATCATAACTCTAAGAACAAGAAGAAAAATAACAATAATAAGAATTCTAAAACAAAGACAGAAGGTAGAAAGTGTCTCCATTGCCATAAAATGGGCACTTGAAGAAAAATGGCTAAGTCTGATAAGAAAACAAAAGGGAAAACAAGAATCAAATGTAGCTGCACTAGGAAATCGAAACGACGAGACTGTTTAATCTATTTCTGATGTGTTGATAACCTTGTGCCAGTGACTCTGTAGTTGTGACCTTTTGTCGGAAGGCATCGGTCAATTCTTGTGGGGTGTCTGTCTGCCCACGAATGGGGCTTGCCGATAATCAAAGTATTTCCCTCCAAAGCCTTCCGTTGTATGCTCGAGGCAAGGTATTTGAGGGAGTTCTAGTTTATCTTCGAGGTAACCGGAGACTTGATTGATATTTTGTGACCTCCTAGCCACATCACACTTCCTTTAGCTGATCATTTTAAATTGTACAATGAAGTACTAAAACTACATGAAAAAATAGTTAAAATGAAAAGTTTTCCCAGACCTTCTTGGTTCATTAATGCATTTGATGGTAATCATTAGAACATATCTCGCTGTTGCAATTTTTCTTATAAGTAGATTATGTTTAAATCTGCCTTTGAAAATTGAATTGCCCTTAAGTGGACAGTTAGATATTTGAAAGGAATTGCTAGTTTAGCACTTGTTTATACTAAAAGGCACATTGGATTTGGTTTGGTTGGTATGTAGACACTGATGTTGTAGGAGATTTATACTCAAGAAAGTCCACAACTAGATTTTAGTTCCATCAGCTGGAAATCCCAGCTTCAGCCAGTGGTAACATTATCTAATACTGAGGTTGAGTACAAAGCATCGACAAATACATTCTAAGAGGGTTTGTGGCTACAGGGGATGATTAAAGAAGCAAGTATTTTAAATTATGCAGTTCAAATTTGCTCTAACATTGATCTGCCATACGTCTTAGGAGAAATCCAATGTTCCAAGAAAGAAAAAAACATGTGGATGTGATGTTCACTTTTATAAGAGATATGGTGGTTGAGAAGATGGTTCAATTGAAGAAAATGTCCACTGTGGACAACCTTGCTTATATAGGGACAAAGGTGATTACACAAATGAAGTTCCAACATTGCTAAGTGCATGGATGTGGGATGTTTTGGTGCACTTTTAGGATAGGTTGATGGAAGGATGACTTCAAGGTGAAGATTGAAAGAGTGTATGAAGCCATCAAATTCAAACGATGGAGGCTTACTCATCCGACAACAACCTTGACCTGGGTAGATTGTTACGATTTTAATTAATTATTTTCTTAATTCTATTAATTATGTTTATTTCATTCATCTATCTATTAATGCCGCAGTTGTCCACGTAGGACGCACGTTACTGTTCATGAACAGTAACTGTGTGGCTGACGTGGACAGCTGCCATTGGTCCATTTTTTTTTTTGTGGGTCCGAAATTTTTTATTTTTTATTTTTCGACCCGGTGACGTGGACGACTCCGATTGGTCAAAAATATTTTTTTTTTTAATTTTTTTTTTTTTTGGGTACAAATTCTAGCCAATTTGCATGTGCTTGTGTATGTTTTGGTCCCCGTGCACTGAGTGCACGGGCAATTACTAGTTACGTATAATAGAGTTGTATTTGATGAGGACAAATCCCACCATTTATGGGACTTACCCTAATTAGTTAGGCTCAACCGTACTATATATACTAATTCATATCAATAAAAGGGCTACAGCTTTTACCCAAAAGTTTTTTTTTTTGTGTAAAAGCCATATCCCTTTCATTTAAAAATATTAAAATAATGAATGGAATTAATAGAATTAAGAAAGAAATTAATTAAGAAAATGATTAATTAAAATTGTAACAGAGATCTTGGAGATTAGACCTAATCATTCATTTTTTGGTGTCGGTTATGATCATAACCGATACCAAATCGAATAAAATTATTCGGTTATTGATTCGATTTTCGTTTAACCAAATCATCTAATATTTTTTTTAAAAATTTATTTTGTTTAGTATAAATTAAATATATAACGATTGAAACTAAATCAACAAAGCGTGTATAGCTCGGTTGGCAGATGGTAGATTCAATATCTTAAGGTTGTTGGTTTGATTCACCCTCACTCCATTGTTGTTCTATTTTTGACAAAATAGAACTAAAATATAGAGAAGGATTCTAACCTGGTCCAACTAATTTCAAAACATCATTAACCACTAAACACAATTGACATTATTGTTGTACATAACGGGTTATTTCATCTATATCTAAACATTAAAATCGATTTTCGATTATAATTGAAAATGATTGGATATTATCAAACCTAACCAAAATTTTTTGCTTATAAAAAATTGTAACCGAAATTGAACCGAACAATCAAAAAATTTGGTTTATTTGATCGATTTTCGATTAATCGAATAACCAATAATTTTTTTGGGTCACCCCTATTTGAGATTGCCCGAATTTGAACTAATCGGGTCGTTGCGCACTAAGTTGGTCCGATCCGAGCAAAAAGTTACTCTCTTCTTAGCAATCAAATCTTTGATTCGTACTGTATTTTTTCAAGCGAGAGGACGAACATAATTTTGAGATGCCAGTTATTTCAAGAATATCTTAGAAGTTTGGGTGGCCATCGCTACGCTTCTTGTGTTGCTTCGGTGGGTGACTTACTGAAGAGGCTATAGTTCGGTAAGTTAGCTATTTTTTGTCTCTCTTGAGTTTGGTACTTGTTTTTGTCTGTATTTGAATCCTTCTAGTGTTTCATTGTATAGAGAAGGGGCAATTGCTCATTCTAAAGTTTTCATTGAACAATTGTATCTGATCACTGATGAACGATATCCACTCGTCATTTTTTGTCTGATTCTAAGTTGGATAGTTTGTGTTTTTAGCATTCTTGTGTAGGTCTGGAGCTAGAATTTTAGAGAAGCTTACGTAAAGAAATTGCATAATTACAAGGTGACAGACTAATAATTTTAGCACTCTGCAACTTTAAAGGAGTTTATTGGAAGATCCATTTTCTGTTTGAGCTGCATTTCCCATAGTATCGATTCCTATAATCTTAAATTCCGTGGTGCCAACAATGCGATGCATTATATGAAATTATTACTTATATCTACAGTTACTGAATTATGTGTCACCCTTTCAAAACAAATATGATAATTAGGTATTCAAAAAATGAAGAAAAAGAAAAAAAAAGCTGAATATCCTTTTAAACCCACTGGATATTTCACTCCCAGTATGATGCTGCAACATCACTTTCTTTCCCTTTTTCTCTTTCTTGCTTTCTGGTCTAATCTTTGTGCAGTCTTTCTTCTGTGGATAAATATAGCTCAGTTGCTTGGTATGGGTCAAGATACAGTTCCTATCGCTGAATCACCACGAAGACGATCAGGCCTGTTGAGGGATCAAGTTCAGTTGGTTAAGAGGAAGGATTGTGATCGTTATGAGATTGCTCCAATCCCAGATCCTTTATCTTTTGAGAAGGGTTTCTTTGTGGTGGTTCGTGCATGCCAATTGTTGGCTCAGAAGAATGAAGGAATGGTATTGGTTGGGGTGGCAGGACCCTCTGGAGCTGGAAAAACTGTCTTTACTGAGAAGATCCTCCACTTTTTGCCCAGCATTGCTATTATAACTATGGATAACTACAATGATGCAAGCCGTATAATTGATGGGAACTTTGATGGTAAAATGCCTAAATTTTGTTTCTCACTTTGGATAAACTTTGTAATAACATTATTAAAAGCCTGCTTTTCACTTTAAATAAACTTTGCAGTAAGCTTATTTTTTCACAACCTTCTTTAGCATCTTCCAAAATTTTGTTAGTGTGCAGGAACTGAATCCTACACTTTATTGTTGGATGGGTATTTCCTGATTTTTGTATTTTTTTTTTCTATTTGAATGCTGAAAGTAGGAAAAAGCCCCAAGATTCATCATCCTTGATCTTCTTATGTACCGTTATATTCTTCTTCATGCCTGAAGCTCTCAACATGTGATGTCTTATTATGATTAAATATTTATTTTTTGGGTAAGAAGAGGTTCCATCAGCCTGTGGGGCGCTGCTTCAGCCAACCACAGGATACTATTATTTATCATACCTAAAATCATGCAATAATGGAAGTGCAAAGCTGATCTTGGAAAGTTATCACCTAAATACATACACACGACTGTTTAGTAACACATCGAGGAAGTTGAATTCTTTTTAATGCACCTATATAAAGAGACTTGAGCATTTCTACTACTGGATCACAGGCAGTATATTATGTTTTAGTTGAGAAAGCATTTATTTAAAAATCTGATTTTATTTTTTCTTGTTGTGTCTCTGAACCCCTTAAATTGTATTATTATATAAATTTGTCTTGGTACAACATGAAATCCAAACTGTTTCATATTTTGCTCCTCTCTGTTTCTTCTTTCTATATTTTTGACCGGTGAGTTTTAAGTGGTAAATTCTGGATCCAGGTTTCTAGCCTCATTAATAAAAAACTTGTCTTCTTTTTCGCTCGTTTACTAAAAATTTTAAGTTGAGACCTTAACATTTGTCCTCATTTCAATTATCGAGTTGGTGCTTCTAGACTTCTTGTATGCATTGTACTGCATCCACCTTGATTTATAGGGAGGTGATACATAGGGCTTGAGTAAGCACTCCCCTAAAATTGAGTATAATTCTTTAGTGTAATCCTTTACAATCTGTTTCCCTGTCTCAAAGGGGACTAGTCGTTTTCATATCCATGGATGGCAACTCATTCGTGTACCTTGTTCTTGTTTTGCCTATTCCATACGGAACTGGTGCTTGTCAATGTCAATATGCAATCAAAAAGTTCATTTAGCTTCTGCTATCTCTTCTAGGATCCAAGATGTGAAGCTACGATATACTTTGATATGATAAAGATGCTTTTAGTGTCTTCAGAAGACCAATCAGACAAAATGTCTCTGCTGTAACAACTTGCTATGTGTTATTATTATGTAGTTCATGGACATTCAGTAGTGTTCCTAATACTAGGCTCTTAATTGTAACAGCAGCTGATACTTGGACTAGAAGTACTTGTGCACATTTGAGCTAGAGCCGCTGATTAAATTTGGCAATACCTTATTGATTTAAGTGTGTATTCTTTACTTTTTCAACTTTTCAATTGGGATAAGCAACAAAGTGGCCCATGTCATGTGATAAGGATCATCCGTGATATACTATCTGATTGTAGCTTGAGCTTACATTTCTCTATATAGTTTTTGCAAGATTTAGCTTCCTGGTTATCATTTTGATCTTCGGTTATATGTTGCCTTCTATTATGAACAGACCCACGATTGACAGACTATGACACCTTGCTTGAG
>JAOWBN010000020.1:949879-961623 GCA_028565015.1 Pinguicula moranensis | reverse complement strand
TGTCACCTGGTCAACTAGAGGACTTCTAGTGAATGAGTCAGTGGGAATGTCCTCCGGCCACCAATCAATTTTTAATGACCCCTTCTCCTGGAAGATCACGTGTGGGATATCAAAAATAACTTTACAGTTTAATTCAAGATTAGATGAACTAATAGAAAGAAGGTTTACAGGAAATGAAGGGACATGCAAAACTTTGTACAATGTTAGTGTATCTGTGCATTGCACTGTACCCTTACCAATCACTGGTCGAGCAGTGTCATCTGTGATCTTAACACTGGAAGGTACTTCCATAGGAGTATAGGAACTGAACTCCCTAGTAGTACCTGCCACGTATATGTTTACCCCAAAGTCGCAAACCCAACCTAGGGGGCCAATAGTTGGCCCAAATGCAAGTGCAATAGTGTCATATGTACCTCTCGTGTGAAAAGCCACATTACCAGACGTATTTGGTGCAGTGGGTGGACAATCTCCTACTCCTCCAAACTCATCCTCCTCCTCATCCACAGTCATGTGTGTGCGATAACCTCCTTGTCTATCACCTCGAGCTCCATCTCTCCTGCCATCACAACCACGACTGCCTCCTTGTCCACAACCACCTCTTCATCCAGGATCCCTATCTCGCTTCGGACGTGAGCACGAATCCATCAGATGTCCTCTCTCGCTGCAGTTTTAGCAACTGTGACTCTCCCCCTTTGAAGAAGGTCAGCGTGTAGCTAACGTCAAAGTAGCCAAGGCTTTGGAACCAAAAACAACACTGGACTCTGAATATAACTCCATATGACTCTCCTCCTGTGTCATTGCAACAATAGCATCATCAAGGGGTGGTATCGAAGATTGAGCGAGAAGGATGGACATTCTCTGACCAAACATCAGATTCAAGCCCATAAAGAACTTCATAGTTTGCTTTGTTTCATCGTTATTTTCCCTCATGCAAGTTGGATCACTACAACACGAAGTAGGTAGGAAATAATCTACTTCCTCCCATAGCTCGATGAGACAAGCATTATAATCTTCCTATTTTTTTTATCTTCCTGAACCAGATCATGAATCTCTTTTTCAAACTGAAACACACGCATCTGATTCTCTCTTCCAGAGTAATTATTTTGCAGTCGAGCCCACACATCACTGACAAGCTCCAAACCATCAACCGAGGAGGCAATGGCAGGAGTTAATGAGTTCAATAAAATTGTTTGCAGCTGAGAATTAACTATTTTCCAGTCATCAGTCTAAGTAGTCGCCTTACCTTTTTCATCCCCTGTCAGATAGCTTCCTAGTTTTCTACCCACCAAGGTAGTTTCAATCCAACGTGACCAACTAACATAGGAAGCCCGTCCATCTAGTTTCAAGTCAACAGTCGGTAGGTCAAGCTTAACCTTTGTGGTAGATGGAACAATCGACATTGGTGAAATACTCATTCCCTACACTATCCCTTAGATAAGCTGCAGTGTAGCAGGATTGAGTTTCGCTAATGCTTCCAACCGTTTCCCAATCACGTCATCATCCTTTCCTGTCATCTCACAACAAGCACTCCACAACAGTCAATACAATCCCTATAACATTTTGACAATAATTGATCAATTAACACCTCCACGACCAAATCTTAATTATCACCCACGACATGCGTAATTGAGACACCCCAAGTTTAGGCATTTCACTTCAATCCAAACACAAAAAAATCAATTTATCCATTGAAACATAAATATGGATCAGTGCGGCAGCTCGAGCGCTTGATATGACCACGAAAAGCTCTTGGCAGCGTGACTTCCATGGTAGTGGTCTCTGGCGCAGGCGCAGACAGACGCACCGTAGATCTGACGGAAACACCAGCCAAAACCCTAGCTATCTGCGATGGTTTTTGCCGTGAAATCAGCCGGTGGTGGCCTTTTTGTCCTGGATCAGTGGTATTCTGGGACGAGCATACTCTGATAGCTCTTCTTTGATGGTGGACGTGCAACGACGATGGTGGCGGTTTCGGACTTTGGGTTTGGGATTTTGTGTTCCCGTGTATTTTCACTCTGATACCAAGTTGTTATTGAATATGAAATTGATTACAACTCATACATTCCATCTCAATACATGTAGGTGAGGTTTGGTGGGAGTTTGCTTTCTCCACCTAACATTACCTCCTACCGAACATTACCAAACATCTCCCACTTAACATTACCCAACAACATCAGAGTTCTAAATTTTTTTGTTAGTACATACCTGCTTCAATTGGTCACTGTGTAGTTGTCCTAGGTGATTTTAATAAAAGTTTTGCGGTTAACCGACCAGCTGTATAAAATGAAATGAAAAAAATAGCAGGAATCGTGCCAGAATCATGCCAGAGTGAACCGACTAACCAAAATCAGTTGAATCGACGATCAATCGGTTAATTGGCCACTGACGATTATGATTCCTAAGTTCATGAACCAACCGACAGTTCATGGACCGAAATCGCTATTTCAATCTTCATTGAACTGGCCAGCTCTACTCCCATTTGCAAATTGTCCATCGTAGGGATACAATTTTGGAGGGCTTTTCAGGAAAAACCAGAGATTTTCAGTGGAGTTTTGGTTCCACTGCCTGCAAAGAAGAAAATGGTGGAGGGGGAAGTTATTCTTTTATCTCTGAATATTTCTTTGTATACTCTATTGATGGTATAATTGCCTTGAGGGTTAAGAGTCCATCTCTATCTATTTGGTTCATCAATTAGTTGAAATTCAACTAGTTTGTTTAATAGAATCTCAAGTGAAATCTCTTCATTGACAAATAGCTCTCTTAGCCAAAACCATAACCAATACCCTCCTCCTTCTATTATGTATTTGTCTCCCATATCGATGCCCTTATATGTAGCAGCAATGTATAATCTATCAATAGACACAAAATCTCACTTTGCCAAACCATTGATCTTCTCAAAATAGGGTGTTTCTACTATTTCCCACTTCTAATCTTGTGTGTTGCCAGAATCAACTCCCTAATCATTGCCTTAGTTCCCACCTTATTATAGATGATGGATCAAGTACTCAACAACTTGTTCAAATTTTATCCTTCTTAAACCATTAATATTAATGCTACAAGGTTGACTAGGTTCATATCATTTTCTTTGCATATTTGCACCTAGAGGTAGGCCTAGATACTTAGTAGGGAGTTGGTTTACTTGGCATTGTAGGATTTGAGCAAATTCATTGAGCTCTGCTTGAAGGGGGATTCCCATTAAGTGGCTCTTATGAAGTTGATTTTGAACCCTGTCATTAGCTCTAGGCATCTAAGGATAATGATGCCATCTGCATATTGTAATGTGAGTGGGGAGTGTGATGTGGGCTGTGAAAAGAATGATAAAAAGCCCATCAAATATTGTGTCTATCAACTACCGCGAGGAGAATATCTGCCAAGCACATAGGCTATCTCAAACACTAGACATGCCTCGAAGAATCTACATGAAGCCCTCACATACGGGCTCAAAGAGGAACAACCTAACGCTACTAGCGTGCTCCCTCAGATGACCATATGCATTTTCCAGACGTGGACTTGACGGTCACCGCCCACAAGTGGGGTGGTATACGGTTAATTATTGATGTGGGATGCAAAAATATGGCAAAGAGGCCACTAAAGAAGTCCCATTTATGAGGAAACTAGAAACGTTGTGAAGCCACCTCTAAAGAAAAGGCTCAAAGATCTCGGTGATCTCCCTCAAACCCACTCTGTTAGAGTTCGAGGAGGATCATCTCGGACGAATGACTGAGTACTCTAAGGAAAAAAAATATCCACATACATCTCCCGACAAAAGCCTATTGCAGCCACCAATAGGCCTTATCCACATCGATCCCCGACTAAGGTGATGGGAAACGATCTTTTGCCTCCTGAAAACAAGATAACATGCAACGGCCACCAAATATAAGTGGGTTAGATGGTTAGTCGTAATATATTGAAAAAAAGACCATTTTACCCCTTGTAAATTCTATAAATAGGCTGGGTTGACAATATAATGGATAAGGAATTGTAGGAGATTAAAGTTTGTGAACGCCTGCTCTTATTCGCACAAACACATGCATACTCACACCACGATAGTTTGCTAGTCGTTTTGCCCCTCCACTTCTGGAGTTATATGGTATGGATCAAAGGAAACTTTTCCCTTGATCACATCATTTTTTTTGTTAAGCAAAATTTCGTAAATGCAATAAAAGATTATGTACGAGGCAGACGTAAGAATATACATAAAAAAGAAATAAAATACAGCGATGAAACTGCTTATCCTCCGGGGACCCTAAACTACCAGGCACAATTGCATTGATCAATTGATCTTCATCTTTGCAGGCTATTATCAAAGTTTAGTGATTTGGTGGCCCCAAGTGTCATTACCAACATCAAGCAGTTCTTGGTGTATTGTTCACCCTGTGTGCCTTATAGCGTCATAGTCATATGATTGTTACAAAATCTTGTAACATTGATCATTTGAAAACTATCAGCTATGCAGGTTGCCCTCAAAGTAAACTTTGAGAATGACAGTCGTCTTTACTGATCCTGTATAGTCTCAGCTCTACCTGCTTACCTTATAGTTTCCTTATCGTGTGATTGTTTTTGTGCTTAGTAGGAAATTGTCCCCATTAGAAGGTGACAAATCACTCAATCACTCCATAATCACTATGGATTAGCATCACAGTTTCTACACAATCTGATCTCCCGCCCTGACCAATATGTAAATTAGTTGCTGTGTTGTACACTAATATCCTTACATCCAGCCACTGCACGACATCCGTTGGGGCCAGATCAAGTGCATCAGTGGGATGTATCATGAATAAGGCTTAGGATGCATCAGTGGGATGTATCATGAGTAAGGTTTGGAGCACAATAACACTATCACCATAATTCCCTTCTATGAGCCCTTGGTCACATCATTGGTGCCATACGTAGGAACTTTTCTTACACCCATTGAGAAGCTCTCCCAACCATAACAACTAATAATGGCAGAAACATTGAAATCAAGCTCATCCAGTGCCTCCACAAAAAATAAAGGAACACCTAGAGCTTTCCAACCGAGAATAGCGACAAGTAATGATGACAAAGGTCGCTACCTAACATCAACCCCATAGGAGAATATGGAGGAAAGACCACAACCCCCACCAGGCCCTCGCCCTAGGGACTAGGAAGAGAAGCACAGGGAGATCCGAAGGTGAAGAGCAAAGCTCAGAGGACTCCAGAAATCATTTGAACAACAAAACTTGTACAAGCTGAAACTTGAACTCTGTCTCTACATGATAGATGTTGCCTAGTAGGAAGGAGAGTTGCACATCAGCTTCACGCACCACTTTGGTACCGAGTGTCACAAAAGCCCCAAGGTACGCCACTTACATGAACTCCATTGGGGGGCCACAGTACCATAATCATCCTCGAAGGAAAGTTCCCAAGTGGAGGCATCGTCTCCCGCCTGACGTGAATATAATCTAAGAGGATCCACTACGGAGCTTCCCGCAAGAAATCAGGAAAAAACTAGGAGAAGAATTATGAAGCCAAATCTCGCGCCAGCCAAGACCTCCATAGAGGTATGCTTCGAGGAGATGGAAATACCTGAGGATTTATCAAAATTTGCCTCTTTTGTAATTACAGTGAAGATAAAAAAAAATCGAGGTGAGAAGAATCCTGGTAGATCAAGAATGTTCAGTGGACATCTCTTCCTATGGTGTCATCCACCACATGGGCTTGGGGAAGACCCTGCTGAAACCACTCATAACCCCTGGTACAGTGAGATAGAAATTCAGGCCGTTGGCATCATTGATTTGCATGTGATCTTGGCGAGGGGGATGAACGTTGCGATGCAGGTAATACGATTTGCTAGCGTTAGAGAACCTTTTTTTTTCCTTCTATAATGTGATTCTTTGCAAGCCCAGCATATACCATTTCTAGGCTATCGTATCCACCGATCACAATCTCATTAAGTTTTCTACCCCCAAGTGGATAGGGACATTTGGAAGCACAAAATGTGGCCCTCGATAGCCAATCTAGACTAGACTAGGATGAATCATCCCCTAAGAGAATGTGCAAAGTTTGCCACAGAGCACACATTGCCTGGCCCCATGGAAGGGATCTCGTGACCTGGCCGATCCCGCTATGTTCTATGCTTGAAAGAGAAACATGAGGGCCTATGGCTCTATACGAGAAATTTCGATGTGTTCTCCAGCGAACGGAAAATTGCATGGACAAACTGCATCAGAAGGAAAAAAAAATAGGACAAAGCAAGGAGGCCGACTGAAAGAGCAAGGATAGAAATGACAAAATTGCAGGCTTATCAAAAGGGAGATCTCGTACTCCATGAAAGCGCGCAATCTCTAATGAGGCTATGACTCAAATGGGAAGAATCGTATTGCATGCAGGAAGTTCAGGCCAATGGGACGTGCCTCCTGGAGATTTTTAGAGGTCAAGTTCTCGACAACACTCTTGGACCTTCACCAAATTAACAAAATACCTCCACTAAGGCATTTTGGCCCGAAAGTGTTAGCCATCCTGTACTCTTATATACATTATGATTTTGAAGAATTATTTTGAAAGAATTCAACTCCCATTGTTTTTCTTGATATCATTGCCACACCATCTCTGAAAAGAAGGAGGATACCTACGAGAATGAAGAGAGTTATCTTCAATCACAAGCATTGGCAGAAAAAAAGAGTAGAAATGGATAAATAACACATAAATCTAGGGTTACGCGGATCCTCACACATATCCCTGCTACTCTGATGCTAGTTTACCAATGACTCTGGCTAGTCTCTCTACCAAGATTTTGGAGAAGATTTTATATACCACAAGGCACAAATTGATCGGTCGAGATTGTTCAAAAGAGGACGTGATCTTGACTTTAGCAATCAGATTTTAAGAAAACATCCTTAGAAGGGGGCTACCAGCAAAGAATTCCTATGCAACTCCAATTAAATCCGAACCAGTGTTGTCCAAAGTCTTTTTGAAAACTCATAATTGAATCCATAGGGTACAAGGGGCACTAGAGCTGGGAAAGGAATGATGATCAACCTACTCAGGGCCGGAGGCATGGGGATAGTGGGGGCAATTATCCCACCCAAGATTTTTAAAAAATTATACATGCAATTTTTTTTTCTAGTTTGCCCCCCTCCCCCTATATTATAATTATATTTATTTTGGAATAGTGAACAAGACATTTTAGATTAGTTGGTAGAGTATCACGCTTTTTAAACTTGTGGTCGTAGGTTCGATTTTCGTTGACATTTTTTCAATTCTTTTTGTAGAAACCAAAAGCAAAAAATTGACATCCTATTAGGATTCAAATCTTTGTCGTTGGATTCATATTCTAGAGCGCTGACAGCTATATCATAGGCCTTTATTTTCATATTTGTTTAGGATAGTTTTTTAATATATTTTTTTTTTACAATTTTTAAAATAATTATTTTTAATAGTTTAATATTTTATTGGATTGTTGGTCAACCAAATTCCAAATTTTTGAAGTTATTTCTATTGTAAAGAAGCCAACTATTGGTGCAAAATTGTAGTTGTCTTTGGATCAAACGATCGCAGTAACTTTGAATGGTCGCGTTCGCTACAACATGTAAACCGACGGTGTAACTCATAACTCAATGTTATTTGCTCAATTTTTTAAAATCCAAACAAATCTCTGATCTTGTGAACTTGTAGACCGATGGTTCGACTTGTTTTGACTTTTGCAATTTTTACTATAATATATGAACGTACATACCCGATTGGACCCGATCTAAACTGACCCACTCTGGTCAAACCTAAAAAATTGCTTTCACTCAATTTTCTTGCTTGGCCCTTGAACCTACTGGAATATCCTATAAGTGCAACTATGGTAACCTGGGACTTCTGCAAAACCATGGAAGTTGGTGGACCTGATGAGTAACTTTCTTAGGCTTTCTTCCAACAATATGATAAGAAGATAGCAATAACTCTTAGGAAACTAGGCTGGACAGACTTCTAACCATGAGCTTAAAAGAAAAATGTAATTTATTTAGTCGCTAAGACAATCTTGATTTTCTAGTATTGTGTTTTGATACTATGGTATTCAGAACTAATTTGGCCCGACTAATTCATGGAGGTCATGCACAACAACCCCTACACATGAACCAATTCAAATTCGAACCAAGAATTCCCTAAAACCCCAACGCGTTGTTTGCACCAAGTGCGAATTGAAAGCTAGATCTCTTCTGAGAATTCAAGTCATCCACCACCAGAACAACCCAGTAGGGTTTGATGCTAGTATTTCATCAACTGAAGCTAACTAAACTATTTATTTTTCAAATGATGCCAGATTCATTGTTTAGTTTGACCTATTATAACCGGGTTATTTGCCTTAATTTTGACTATATGTAACTTACAAATTTATCTGTAATTTTCATCTATTTCTCTTCATTTTAACTATTTTTTTCTTTCAGTTTTTAATTTTTTTGGAGGAAGAGTGGGTAGGTAAATATAAATAAATAAGTATAAAAATAACACTTTTTAATTTTTTTTATTTAATTTTTTTTGGGGAGGGGGGCCTCCCGAAAAAATTTAAAATATTTTTCTGTATATATTATTTTATTTGTTTTGCATAATATGAAAACATTTTAAAATGTTTTTAATATAGAGGGTTTATTGATAATTTTATACTTTAATTTTTCTAACTAAACCTAATTTACTCTAATTTAATCGACTAGCCTAAATTTTAAAATAATCTAATCAACTTTGACCAAATTATATCATCTAGCTATTATGGTTGTCTAACGGAGGTGGCGGTTACGGGTGGCTGTTGCTCGCTACTGCCACCGTTATGGTAACAAATAGGGTGGCGGACTCCACTACCGTCACCCCTTACCTTGTTATCGCAACCTCTGTGGTGATAGCGGAGCCACCGCTACCATCACTATCTTAAAATATTATTTTGATTTTTTTTGGCAGAAAGAAAAGGATTTTTTTTTAAAAAAAATAGTGTTCTTGGATTAAAGAAGTTTCCTTCATTCGAACTTGCTCATTGTTTTCATTGTAGGATTGATTGGCTATAGAGGCTGAGATCCTTCTTCTTGAGTTGGTCAAAGTTCTTAGATTTGGAGGTTATTTTACATACTCATCACCCAAAGTTTATGCTCATTTTTGATTAATTATGATTAATTAATCCATTATCAAAATGGGCAACGATTAAAATTATTTTTTTACTAAATATGACAAGAAACAACTAAAATTAATCAATTACCAAAATTATGACTATTTTAATCATCTAATTATTGTTGACTAATTATGACTAATGAAATTAATAATTAGGAAAATTAGGGTAACGTAATGTAATTTAATTCATAGTCTATCTAAATTAGATAAATTATTAATTTACCTAATTTATTTAATTTATAATTTTCATAAATTAGGAGTTCGTTTACCAAAATATTTAACTAAATTATCAAAAAAACACCTAATTTATTAGTAGAAAAATAATTTACCAAATTTAATTCATAGTATATTTGATTATAAATTACCTAATTTATTTAAATTGAGCTAATTAATTACAGGAAAAGTGAAAAAAAAATGAAAAAAAATAAAAACTTAACGGTGGTAATGATAATGGCAAAAAATCCACCACCGCCACCAATACTATTCTGACTTATCGTTCTGCCATGCCATTGGCCGCCGAATAGCAACAATAACGGTGCAGCCATGGAACCTCAAACATTTCCGTTAGACGCTGCTGTTTCTCAAGATAAAAAAACGCCACGGGAGAGATAATGATTTGTAAGCCTACTTCGAAATTGCACACGGTCGGTCCCCACCAACTTCCTCACCTCAATCACAATCCCCGTGCCGTAATACATGAATCTATCTATCTATATATATGTATAGGTAACATATTATACATGCCTTATATATATGCGTGTTTGTTTGCATATCTTGTTAGTCTCACTGGTATAAAGCTAAAATAAACCTGGACCACCCCAAATACCTAACTTCTCAGCTCATATCACCTCATCACCATCAGACAATGAAGCACCATCATCTCCCGCAGAACGACGTCGCCGTCTCCTCATCCGAATCCGATGCACCTTCATCTTCAGTCGCGGTGCCCTTGGCTTCACATCGGGCGACAGAGAAGCCGTCCACAGTCTCCGTAGAGGATCCTTTGCGGGATGCTGCTACTGCATCTACTATCGCGACGACAGCCTCAGCGGATTCAGTCGTCGTGGAGAGGAGAGGGGATTATTCCGCTCTATGCAAATGGACAATTGCAAATTTCCCCAAAATCAAATCGAGAGCACTATGGAGTAAATACTTCGAAGTAGGGGGGTTCGATTGCCGGCTGCTCATTTACCCTAAGGGGGATTCACAGGCACTGCCGGGGTATTTGTCAATCTACCTGCAAATCATGGACCCACGAAACACGGCTTCTTCGAAATGGGATTGTTTTGCTAGCTATCGACTGGCCATTGATAATTTGGTGGACTCATCAAAGTCGGTGCACAGAGACAGCTGGCATCGGTTTTCATCCAAGAAGAAATCGCATGGATGGTGTGATTTTGCATCCCTTAATTCTCTCTTAGACCTCAAGGCTGGGTTCTTGCATTTGTCCAATGATTGCATTCTTGTCATCGCAGACATACTGATTCTTCATGAGTCATTTTCGTTCTCCCGCGACAATTATGATTTGCAGGCGAACAATGTGTCGACCGTGGGTGGAGGTGGAGTAATTGGGCCTGCTGCTGGTGATGTTTTGAGTGGGAAGTTCACATGGAAAGTGCATAATTTTACTTTGTTTAAGGAGATGATTAAGACACAGAAAATAATGAGTCCGGTTTTTCCTGCTGGGGACTGCAACTTGCGCATAAGTGTATATCAGAGCGTGGTAAATGGCGTGGAGTATCTCTCTATGTGTCTGGAGAGCAAAGATACTGAGAAGACCTCATTGATGACCGATAGGAGTTGTTGGTGTTTGTTTAGAATGTCAGTGTTGAATCAGAAGCCCACTAACGGTGGGAACCATGTTCATCGAGATAGTTATGGACGCTTTGCAGCTGACAATAAAAGTGGGGACAATACAAGCTTGGGGTGGAATGATTATATGAAAATGTCGGAGTTTGTGGGACCTGAATCTGGATTCTTGATGGACGACACAGCAGTTTTTAGCACATCTTTCCATGTTATTAAGGAGTTGAGCAGCTTTTCCAAGAGTAGCTCGTTGATTGGTGCAAGGAATGGGGGAAGTATGAGGAAATCAGATGGGCACATTGGAAAATTCACGTGGAGAATTGAGAACTTTACACGGTTGAAGGATCTTTTGAAAAAGAGAAAGATTACAGGACTCTGCATTAAAAGTAGGAGGTTTCAAATTGGAAATCGTGATTGTCGTCTCATCGTTTATCCCAGAGGTATTCTGCAGAACTATATTGAGGACAACATTGAAATTGTATTAGCAACACTTACCCATGCTTGTACTATTCCTTTGTGGGAAAACGAAACTTGTATTGGCTTTATCAATCTTTAAATGCAATTTGGTTAATTAATTTGCCAAAAGGAAGATGAATATTAAAGAAGATAATTCTAATAATATCCCCAAAAGAATTTGATTGTATTATTGGATGATCGATTGTTAATTACCTGGAAAGTTTCCTCTAACTTGAGTTACTCCTAGGTTTTTCTGTAAAAAACTTGTGCTTCTGACCTGATGAATATTTCATTCTTCGTTCTTGGTATCAGGACAATCTCAGCCTCCATGCCACCTCTCTGTGTTTCTTGAGGTTACAGATTCAAGAACTACTCAAGCT
>JAOWBN010000020.1:903032-915305 GCA_028565015.1 Pinguicula moranensis | reverse complement strand
ACGTACAGTTTCGGGTCGAATCCATCGCCGCCGTATGTTTGTAGAGCCGTCTCCTGAACCCGTTCGAGGAAAGTGACTAGCGGCGTCGCCGTGACGACGCGGCCGCGGTCTCTCGGGGTGCATGCACCGGCGATAAGGGGAGGATTGGTCATGATCACTGCTGAGAGGGAGAAGAAAATGTTATACGCTAGTTTTATTGGATTGTGCGAGGATTTGGTACCCATTTTCCGTTAGTGGCGGATGGTTTACGTGTTTGCGATAAACTGTTTACTATTCTATTCATAATATGCGAATCCATCGAATTGGGCCCATACTTGTAGAGTGGGGCCTGGGGGTCAGGTTAGGATGCCTAAAATGGGTAGTGGGTGCTAATTCGGGTTAATTGATTGGTTCAAACAAACAAACAACACAAGGTCCTGATTCATTTTGAATGTTGTAACCGTTTTTTTGGGTAATTTTTTTATTAAAATAAAGTAGCCACCCAATTTATTTTGCACTTTTGACCAATATTAATATCCTTAATATTTTAATGCCTTAAATTAAAGTGGGGGCCAAAGAAATTGGTAGATGACTTGAATCACAATTGGGCTTGAGAAACTTTGGATTGGACCCGAGTTTAATCGATTCATATCCCATAAATTAGTCTGGTCTAATTTAATTCCAGATGTCATTATCATCCAAAAAAAAAAATGGAGGCCGGAGTCCCGTGAATGGTGATGCCATGCCATGCCATGTATCTTTATGCTAGAGTTCGAGTTATTCTTAAATTGATTTTCTTTTGCAATAAAACTACGTATTATTGAACTGTACTGTAATATTATAAGTTTTCTAGAGGCTTGTATTACATTTTTGACTGAACAGATTCAGCTTATCATAAGTAGCTCCTGAAGATCACCCGCCTCCTTCAACGACCGCTTACGCCCATCCAGCCTCCAGGTCCCTTTTTTGACTTGGTACCTACAGAAAAGATGGGAGAAAATGACGCCATGAATGCCTCATTAGTGTACAGACAAAGTCTTGCCTCAGACACCTAGGATACTTAAGATGCAGTTGAGTTTAGCAAACGCACAAACACAGACCCCTACATCTACATACAGGCATGACTCCAGTTAGTCAAATGGCTAAAAGATACAAGACAACAACCAGAAATGCTAAAGAAAAGATGTTAAAAGACTATGACCATGGCTTATATTGATAGAAATCCAAGCAAGGTGACACAAGATTGGAGGAAAATAAAATACGTGATCTACTTGCTACCAAGTATTCCACTGGAGTCATTTCTATGCAGCAAAGAAAAAGAAAAAACCTTATGAACAAAATGCAAAAATAGGATCAGCGCAGTTGCAATTAAATAAAGCAAATACTTGTAGGATGATTTCCACATGATGTCAAGCAACTAATGTATGTATAGTCCACAAGGATGCAGAGTGACGAGATTGCATAGGGAGTGTCACTGGAGCAACACAGACAAATGACACTTTTGCAAAACCAAAACCAGCTAAGAATTCGAGGAAATTTCAATCACCGAGTTATATAAATGTGCCCGAGAATGCTCTAGGAAGCTCCAGCTTTTCTAGGGAAAATGGAGAAATCTTATATCGTCAAAAATAGTCATTGCATTTGCTAGAAGCACGAAGCACACTTGTACAGTACATATCCACAGTATCTTGCATCTCCACCTTTATATCAGCTCTTTAGACAGAAATTCATAACATAAAGGTTCCTTACCAAAAGGGTAGTCAACAAGGCCAGGTATTGCATCAATAATTACAAATTTAGGTCAGCAAGATAGAATGCAGTGCATACTGAAGAAAACGAAATTTGTTACAAAATTAACTAAGCCGGAAACGTTGATCTGCAATATTTCACCACAGGACTAGCAATCAGAAGTGATTTAGCAACCTTTCTCCCGTTTCTAGTTCCATTTCACAAAATCCCAACTCCCGCAACCCATACCACCCCAACACCACACCACACCACACCACACCAATTGAAAAAGGAGCATGAAAAACAAACAAGCCAATCCTGTAAAAAGCATCGTCTTCCTCAACAGTTAATTCTAATCCTCGATAATAACATGGAAGAAACCCTTTTGACGGATGCACATGATAAATGACGGTCTGCGCCTGCGGCCTAAGCCGTCTTTGGCAATCCAAACTACAAAACTGCCGACCTAAAACCAGAGTAACTGGGACGGTGAACATATAAAAGCGTATGAAAGTTTTGACGGTAAGCGCATCTAGTGTAATGACTAGGGTTCGACTCGCGGGATGCGCACTAGTTTTATGCATTAATTCCCTACATAACGTTTTATTATTATTTTTATTTTTCCTTCGAGATGAAAAAAAAAGTCCAAGAAAAAATGAGTTGCTTGGCGACGGCCGACGACTCTGTTCTTATGATTATTCAATAAAATATCTAAACTGAACCAAATGCAAGGTTTTTGGTTGAGTTGCCAGACTCTCCCACAATTCTTTCGTCCTTAATTGTAACTTGCAATGTATGTGCTACCATACCAAGTGAATAGTCAAGGTTGTGTCATAAATGGATACTGAACTCAGTCCAACACGTTCGTATTTTGTTTTCTTGTAAATTCTGCCAATACATAAAATAGAATAGAGTTCAGCTCGTTCTCGGACTGTCTCCATTCGTAAAAGCCAAAATTTTGTTAAGCCGATTGCAGCAACTTCTTGTAATCTTGAAACGTGCCATTGAAAGGATTCACCTTCCCTTCGGAGACGGCCCATAGTTGGTCCACGCTTCCGGATATCAAATGCTCATCGTGACTAACCTGCAAACATCAACAGAACAACACATTCACGGAGTAGAACAAAGAGTAAATTTTTTGGGTGGTGTGGTGTCTTCAATGAACAACTTCAGCAGGAAGGAAATCAAGACGTACCATTAAAACGCCTCCTTGGAACAAAACAAGACCTTGGATCAACGCTTCCACGGCATCCAAGTCCTAAAGTTTACAAAGGAAGCATCAGTTTCCATAGACGGGAGAAAATATGCAAATCTGATAAAGCTTCATTGGCATGCAAGACCACCAAAATACAAGAAAACCCGGCCAAAAGTGGTGAAATAAAGAGAAATGAAAAATAAATCACCAAGCGAGAGATAAGGGGAGTGAAGAAGTTCCATTAAGAAAAATTGAAAAGAACATGACAGCTGACATACCTCGGACTAGTGCAACAAATAGTAGAATACCGTGCTAACTATAGTAGCCTGAACCTCAAATTATAAAAATCAAGCAAAAGCTAAACAAGAATTCAGTTCAACAGATTTATAAGGATCTAATGGAGCATGCCTTGCAACCGCGAAAGTAAGATAGCATATTATGCCAAGTAATACAGAAAAGAACTCAAAAGAAACCGAGCAACAAAAGTAAAGCAAGTATAAACTACATACAAGATGGTTAGACGGCTCATCAAGAAGTAATATGTGAGGCTTCTTGAAAGTTATCTTTGCAAATGCGACCCTGCTTTTCTGACCACCTGGCATGTCAATTAGTACCAAGTTAATGCTAATTCACAGACCACATTTGCGGAAATATGCTTTACACTAATTAATGAGTAATACCAGATAAAGTGTACATCGGCTGCAGCGCAAGATTCCCTGTTATCCCAAAAGAACCTAAATGTCCTCTGAGCTTCTGTTCTTGCACTCCCTACATATCATGTGAATATGTGTAACGAGATTTATAAGAGTAAATGCAAAGCTTTTAGTAACCATGTTTTTATGTTTTCATTAGTTTCTTATGGAAAAGAAGATTTTGAAGCTAACACCAATCTTTATCTGACGAAGCGCAAGGAAATTTAAATAGAAAAAATATGCAATAACATTGACAATGATTTAGAATGTACTGCACTTAAAGACTAGAGGATTCGGAAAGTGTTACCGAAATCATTTTAGATGATTCTGCACTCATAAATCATCTTAACATCCACAAAGTTATTTGATACAATGATAAGAAAATAATGTGAATTAGTCATTAGTAGAGAATATACCGGGAAGCACCGCATCATATAGAGAAGTGGGTTTGAGGAGAGGTCTAGCCCGTCAACATGATGTTGACTAAATACAGCAATGCGGACCTGACAGGCAAAAAGTAACAGCCCAGTGTAAGGGAAATGAGCCTTATAGTTTATGAATAAAACAATATACATTAACGTGAACATTTAACCACATTATGTAGATCAACACATATCACATTATAATAAGGGGAAGAAAAACAATGAACAGGGGAAATTAGGTTCATACAAGGGAGTAAATTGAAAATTTAAAAAAACTAGAAAAGGTTCATACGAAGGAGTAAATTGAAAATTAAATGATTTGTAGCAGAAAAGTAAGAGTACAACTACAGATGAGAGGAAAGTTATCAGAGAAAATGAGCAGATCTTCATCAGAATCATGACATTTAAGCTTTATAGAATCACAGAAGTGATGAAAAGGAGAAATCAAGCTTGAATTAAACAATAGATTATGTGGTCATAGGGCCAGTACCGGGTAAGTGTATAAATACCTTTGCTGAACGGAAGACAGTACCAGAGCTAGGTTGAAGCTCCCCAGAAATAAGTTTGAGTATGGTTGACTTCCCAATGCCATTTGGCCCAACCACTGCACAGTATATGTGTAAATTTTCATGGTCAGTTCTGAGAACTGAAGTAATTACTCAAATATATTTTTAAACACACTCACTTTTAGCCATGTAAAATAGAAATCAAAAGGTTTACATCACTTGAATTGAAGTGTGACGGGAAATAAAAATATTAAGGTGGAGAAGCCGTTCCCAAACAAAACATGCACATTTTAAAATGAAAGTGAGAAGAAAAAAATATTGCCAACATGAGAAACAGTCTTACTTGCAACCCGGCTATCAAGATCGATTCCAAAATTCAAGTTCTTAAACAATGTTTCGCCCCCAGGATATCCAAAGGATGCATCACTGCAATGGACATAGTTTAGATCGGAAAATTGGGAAAGCTAGAGGAAGTTAAGCAGAATGAACATATGGGTCTCCCAAGCTAACTGATCAAGATGGACCAAGTACAGAGAATAGGATCATGATTATAAAACCACACAAGCACCAAAATATTAGCACACAATGGATGCTGAACCTGAAACTTATGATTGGTGGGCCAGGTCTGTCATCAGGAGATGGGAACTCAAATTTGTAGCTGCAAGAAGAAAAATCAGTAATAAGAACCATTAGTATGGTGAAATCAATAAAAAAAACTAAACTAACATACCCTTTCACAAAAAACACACTCATTCCCAAATAATGAAATAAAGAAAGGTCAAAAGTGCATACTCAGGATCGTTGATAACCTCGTCCACATAACCCAAACGATCTAGTGCCTAAATAACAAATGGAGAGAATGATAAAAATGTAGATTTCAAAATTAACCAAAGATATTGCTATTTGGAAGATCATGATATATGCTGGCAAAAAGTAACGGAACTAATAAAAAGAATTGATCAAATTACCTTGATTCTCGACTGAACAAGAGATGCACGCTTTGCATTGTAGCGGAACTTGTCAATGAATGTCTGCAATGCAGTTTTTCATAAATATGTAACACATCAGACCAATAAACATATGCTTTCTCATAAAGAAACGGATGACTGGATAATGGCTAGGTTAAATAAGCAAACAAGAACCTGCATATGGGCTCTTGCTCGCTCATTAGACTCAAATGCCTTTTGTTTATTCTTGAGCTGTTCTTCCCTTGTCCTCTCAAATGTATCATAGTCACCCCGGTATATAATCAATTGTTGTCCTTGAAGATGGATGATGTCTGTTACCACCTGTAAAGTACATTGGATAGTTTTAGTTTTTTTCTTTACCTAGTTTAAGTAACTTATCAAAAATTATTTGGGATTTGATTGTAAGCTTATTTATGTCATCAAAAAGAAAGGGTCAGAGGGTCTTACGGTGTTTAAGAACTCCCTAGCATGTGAAACAACAATAAGTGTTTTTGGCCATTTCACCAGGTATGCTTCCAGCCACAAGACAGCATGGAGATCAAGATGATTCTGTCATGAAACTCTAACGTGAGCACTTGAATTCATATTATATATGAATCTGAGAAAGAGGAAACACATACTGTTGGTTCATCGAGAAGCAAAAGGTCAGGCTCTATAAACAGGGCACGAGCAAGTGCTATTCTCATCCTCCAACCTCCAGAAAATGCCTTAGTCGGCCTCTTTTGCATCTCTGGGGAGAAACTGAGACCCTGAAAAGGTTCAATCAAGAAACATTTCAAACAAATTATGGCACAACCACAAATAATTGATAAGGCTAGTCCCATTGCTTCAAGTGATTAAGACTGTGAGAATCTATGAGGCCTTATATTAAAGGGTAATCATCAAATATTTCTTCAAGTAAAACCTACCAAAATATCCTCTTATGCAATAGCTTTGGAGCATCAAACATGTTTTGTTTTAAAAGAAAAACAACCCCACCCCCATCAAACTTGACTTGCGTGTAGTGATAATACGTTCTCCACACTTGAGAACTGGGAAAAGAAACTAACCGCAAGAATTGAAGCCGCGCGTGCCTCAGCGGAATAAGCATCAATAAACTCAAGCCTCTTATATATCTCTTCAAGCCTATGGGCAATGGAAGTTTTGTCAACTCCATCCAGCTCCTTGTTGCTCTTTTCAGAGTCCACCGCTGGGTCTACTTCTTTCTGAATGATAATTTCCATGAGTTTGGAGAATAAGAGGGGGGGAGGGGGATTGATGTTGACATGAAACTCTCAAACCTGCAATGCTAGCAGACTTGATTCTTCCTCCAAAAGTTTAGTTCTTTCTGCATCAGAATTTAGCACACATTGCAAGGCTGATGTATCATCCCCAACTACTTCTTGCTCCACATGTAATATCTGGCAATTCTTTGGAATGCCCTCAATGGCATGCAAAGCCATATGCCTGAGGAAAGTTGTTTTACCAGTACCATTTCTACCAACAAGCCCTGCAAGAAGTAAGCGGAGCTTGCAAATGACAACTCATTTAAAAGTAAGTGTAATATGAAATAATATGTAGTTCTTCACGTCTTGAACACCTAACTTTTCATTTAGTCTCTTTTCTCCAAACTCTATCTCATAATTCTATCCTTGCAATAAATGCTTATATGGCAACCAGAAGAGGTATAGCTTCAAACTTAGTTACTGGGTAACCAAACTTCACAAGTTCTGACATGTGGGCGTAAATCTACGAATGCTATGATCACTGATTGAAATAAATAAGGTTACATTTATCATGTGTTTTTAACATTAATAGCAGCCAATTCGAAGTGAATAGAACTGAGTACTTACATAATGAAAAGATATGCCTTCTCACAGGTCAAACTTAGGTGAGTTTAAAATGCAAGTAAAACCAACCGTAATGCCTCCCATAAGATAGAGTCACGCAGCCGTCTACAATAAGGTCACGCCCTCCAACAGAAATACTGAAGTTCTCCATGTGGATATCTCTCACAGTGGGGCCATCGCTGTTGTTATGGCTTACTACTACTGCAGGCATACCAGCTTTAACAGCTTCCATTTCCTTCAAGTGTGTCTGGTATTGTGCCTGTTGCAAGCAGTATTTGATAAGATGCACAGTACATAAGTAGCCCATTGTCACTGACCCTTTCCCCACCTACCCCAGTATGTCATCTCCCTATTTTACTTAGAATAATAAACTAAAAGAATTTTGAAAACATTTATACAAGCTCAAAGCTGGAAAGGTAAAAATAAAGATAAAAAAATATGGAATTGTAAGTGGCTGAATGGGTGGTAAGAAAAATTAACCACGCATGAAAGAATAGACCTTTAACAAAGTAATCAAAAAAAAATCCCCTTAATGTACCTCTCTCTGATGATCATCTTTCCTCTTCTTCCTTTCAATCTTCATCTTATCACGTTCAGTCAGTAGAGGGCCATCCACAGGTTCTGGCTTCTTCTTTGGAGCTTCACCTTCATCCATTCCATCATACATTCTCACTGGCGCCAAGAGGCTCCTCACTGTGGGTTTTTCTTTAACCAATCCATGTTTTCCAAACTTTTCAGAAAGTTTACTGCATACCTGTTAAACTATGGAGAACATTAAAATCGCTAAAAAGGAAAAACAAATTGTCAAGGAGCAATAAAAGAGGCTCATATAATGCTGGAAAAATATTTCCTCTATGAAGCTACCAAAAAAATATATTCTTAGAGTAATCCAACAGTAGATAACCAATCAAATAACTCCACAAGTGAAATTCCTAGAAAGAAATCAAAGTACTGCAGATTGTTTGCTCTAGATAGAAGCAAAATGTATCAATAGAAATTGAATTTTCACTAGTTCAACTAGGCCGTAGACGATAAAAGTAACAACTCTGGACTTCTTCCAGACACTGGTTAATGCAATTCCTCAGGTAAATGCTCTAAGCGAGCAGACAATACCTTCACTCAGTCAGCATAACACTTGAGCATACAGCCAACTCAAATAATAAAGTTCGCATTAGGCAAGCTTCACTTATCACTTTCATAGCAGATTATGTGTAGCAAAAATTATATGCAAATTTAATAAAATTTTCCACCCTAAAATTTGCTCCCCAAATAAAATCACCTCCCTCCGCTCCTTTCAAAGCAGCAGAAATTCAAAAATAAGTTAAAAATAAACAAAAATTAGCGTAGAGTTGGCAAAGAAGTGCGATATAACCATTCACTATACCAGCACAACACGGATTAGCTACCAAAAATTCAGATGATTAAAATGACAAAGTACAGGCCACCTAAAAGAAAATAGGTCATCGATGTATACCAAGCGGCACTCAGAGGTATTAGCAACGCATTCGGCCCCAACCAGGAGTTCCCCGAGGGCATCGAATACGCCTTGGCCGTCGTCGCCGAAATCGAAATCCTCGTCCGCGAGAACATTGATGATATAATTTACAATAGGCTGGTCCACGTCGTCCAAGCTCCGCCCGATTACCTCGTGCACCAATGAACTCGCAACGTCCGTCATCCTCAACTTCAAGGTTTAACTGAAAATAGTTTTTTTCGCTCAGTAATGAGGAGGAGGCCGGTGATACGACAGCGTGCAAGAACGATAGCAAAGTATTTGCTGCAAAGATATTAATAAATTATACTTTAACCCTTCAACTTCCAGAAAATTGTAACTTAAGCGGATTTCGTTTATTAATTTTTGTTTCTTTATTTTAAAGCAAAAAGTCTATTTTAAAATTTAGATAATAAGCCAGCTCCAGTCCAGTTCTCCAGCCGGTGTACAGTACATCCTAATCGGAAATGCTGTTGTTAACTTTCAAGTAGTCTTCATTTCTTAATGAAAAACTGTCGCCGTGTCGCGAGAAGATGTTCCAGCAGCTAGCACCTGTTTCTCGAGCTCCATGGATTCCGAAGTATAAGCTTTTAACTCGTTCCTTAATAAAGAATCTCAAGATTTGGAAGATTTTTTTCAGTGTATTACGGCAGAGGCCGTTGCTTTTTATCCACCAGTTACAACCCTGATCTTGCATAGAGTATTACAATGACTAAACTAACCTGCACAGAATAATACAATGACTAAACCGCTAAACGACTCAATTACAACATTTGTCAACAGCCTCCCTCAAGTTGGAGCATGAAGATCAACAATGCCCAACTTGACAAGAAATTGACGAAACTTGTCAGTTCCCAGGGCCTTCGTAAAAATATCTGCCACTTGCTGAGAGTATTTACATATGAGGTTGAGATCAGTCCGTCCTTTAGTGCATCCCGGACAAAGTGACAATCAATTTCAATATGTTTTGTTCGTTCGTGAAACACTGGATTGGCAGCAATATGCATTGCCGCCTGACTGTCACAATAGATCCTCATAGGCCTAACTGAGACAACCCCCAACACTTGCAACAATCCTTTAAGCCATTTCAACTCACATGTAGTAGCTGCAAAAGATCTGTATTCTGCTTCAGCGGAGGATCGTGATGCTGCAACTTGCTTTTTCGTTTTCCAAGAGATAGGTGATTCTCCTAGGAAAACAATATAGCCTGTTACGGATCGACGCGTAAGAGGACATCCTGCCCAATCAGAATCGCAATAAGCACTAAGTGACAATGACAACGAGGCTTGCAAGAGAATTCCTTGTCCCGGGTGACACTTGAGGTAACGCACAACTCGAAGAGCTGCTTCCCATTGCCCTTGCGTAGGATTCTGCATAAACTGCGCAAGGACATGAATTGCATAACTAAGATCAGGTCTCGTGATGGTCAAGTAAATGAGACGCCCGCCTAGGCGACGATACTTGTCCGGCTGCAAGAGGATTGGTTGTTTATCCAAGCCGAGTTGATGATTACTTTCCATGGGAAAGTTCACTGGTTTGGATCTTGCAAGACCACATTCATTGATAATATCCAATGCATATTTGCGTTGGGTGAGAAATATACCTTGAGAGTTTCGAGCAACCTCAATGCCCAAGAAATATTTCAATACACCGAGATCTTTCATCTTAAATTGCTTACCCAAGTAGTCTTTCAGTTTCTCTAGTGCAGCAACCGAGTTACTTGCAAGAATTAAATCATCCACATAAACAAGCACGTGAACACAGGTGTCACCTTGAACAAGACTGAACAAAAGTTGTCAGAAGCACACTGAACAAAGCCGTACCTAACCAGGGCTGCTGCAATTGTCTCAAACCAACATCGAGGGGCTTGCTTGAGTCCATAGAGTGACTTTCGAAGTCGACAGACTTGATCAAATTTTGCATTGAAACCAGGAGGTACCTTCATATATATCTCTTCTTCAAGATCACCATGGAGAAAAGCATTATGAACATCCATCTGATGCAATATCCAACCTCGTGAAGCAGCCACCATAAGCAGAGTACGAACCGTGACAAGCTTTGCAACTGGAGCAAATGTTTCGGTAAAATCCACACCCTCGGTTTGACAATTTTCTAAAATCACCAAACGTGCTTTATAACGTTCAATAGATCCATCGGCATGATACTTAATACGATAAATCCATTCGTAACCAATAACATGTCGTGCAGGAGGCAGCATAGTAAGAGTCCAGGTCTTGTTTGCTTCAAGAGCAGCAATCTCGGCAGCCATAGCAGACCGCCACTCAGGACATTTAACCGCCTCAGTGAATGTATGAGGCTCATAACCAGACACAATTGCTGCCAAGAAATGTGAGTGGGTTGTAGAAAAATGTGCGCATGACACATAATTAGACAAAGGGTAACGCGTACCTGAGGAAGTCATTGAAGCAGAGGCACAAGCGTGAGGGGGTTTAGAAAATGAAGTATCTGTGTCGACAACAAAATCACGAAGACGAGTGGAGGGATACTTCACCCGTAGCCCACGGCCGAGTGGAACCACACTTTTACCATCATTAACAGAACATGGGGATGTGGGAATTTCGTGCGACATTTCAGCACAATGTTGAGATTCCAATGAGCCACCAACAGAAGGTGCTAAAACAGAAGTAACACTGTCAGAAGATGACAGTTTGGCCATTGGCAGTGGCTCCAAATCTGATTGTGAATCTTGCTGCGCAGCGGAATAAGATGGAGAAGGATCCATAGATACACCACTACCAGAGTCGAAATGAGACAAAGGGGCAGATTTGCTCAGTTCTGTGAACGGAAAAACAGATTCGACAAAGTGCACATCACGGGAGACTAGGATCGTGTTGGTTTCCAAGTCGAGGGCTCGCCACCCTTTCTTTCTGTACGGATAACCAAGAAACACACATTTTCGACTGCGAGGCTAAAACTTGTCTCGTGTTTTCTGCTGAACATAGCACAAACACCCAAACACTCGCAACAATGAATAATCCGGCAAACGACCGTGCAGAACATCATAAGGATATTTGTTGTCAAGGAGTGGAGTGGGGGTGCGATTTATGGGAAACCCAGCAGTCAAAACACATTCCCCCCACAAGTTAATAGGAGCATGAGATTGAAACATAAGAGATCGAGCAACATTCAGAATATGACGGTGCTTGCGTTCCACACGTCCGTTTTGTTGTGGTGTATCGACCATGGAGGTGCGATGAACAATTCCATGAGCAACAAAATAGGATTTCAGCCCAATGAACTCACTTCCATTGTCGCTTTGAACAGCTTTAACAACTTTTCCAAATTGACGTACAACAAAGTTGCAAAATTGAGGAAATAATTGGCGCACTTCAGATTTTGATGACATTAAATATATCCATACGGCGCGAGAACAATCATCGACAATGGTCAAGAAATAACTAGCACCAGATGTGGATTTAACACGATAAGGGCCCCAAATAT
>JAOWBN010000020.1:882027-902932 GCA_028565015.1 Pinguicula moranensis | reverse complement strand
TCGCGCACATCAAACCTAACAAACATCGATTACGCGAGGATCGATTCCTTGGAGGACTGAAAAACAATTGCAAAAAAAATCAACACCTCAATAAATCAAGTCAATTCACGAGCAAATAAAATAAACTGTTACCATGCCAACTCTGTTGATCTTGAAATCCGGGAAGAAACTGGGGAGGCAGGAGGAGGAAGAGCATGACAGCAATAAGTGGAAATAGCCATTTTACTTTCTCCACAGGTTACCTATAAAAAAAAAAACTTTCTCCACAGGTTTTGGTTCGAAATGGCTCTGTATCTGTACAGTACAATAGTAAAAGTGCAGGACAAGTACTTGGATTATATATAGTACAATTTACAAATATAGAAGATGGTCAGCTTTTGTTGGGATCCATATATTAATAATGTCTCTTAAAGATATTTTATGGGTTACTTTGTCTATACTGGCAACCAACTCCTAGAAGCAAGAGCAAGATCTTTCTTTTGCTTGCCGTCTTGCAACACTGTTTTCCATAAAGGAACCGATTTGTTGGCAAACATGAAGGGGTAGTTTCATGAAATTATCAAAAATAAAAAAGATTTCAGGCTCCCCACTTGAAATAGGGATGGCAATGAATCCAACACCCACCCCACCCTTATTATTATTGTAATTATATTGTTTTATAGTTTTATTTTTATTTTTTAATAAATAAAAAGTATTACTTTATATATTTTTATATGACGGGTCAAAATTGCTATCCCTAACTTGAAGAAGAAGAACAGCAGTTTATTTGGACTGAAGTTATTCCCCTTTGACTTGCCCAATTTGTATTTCAATGACTTTCTCGTAAGCCCTCCAGGTTGCACGCTACTCAAGACGTCGCCGTTTCGGAGTGAAGCACAGAACCGCAGAACAGAATTCTCAACTACTCAACTTTGAAACTCTTCCACTCCCCAAATATAAACCTCAGCGATTGCCGTTAGAAAACCCTAGTTTCCAAATTGAAAACCCTAGTAGCACAGTGACGGTGGGAACTTGCTCCCTATCCTACTACGTTCGGATTGAAGATTTAGGTGTTCCCATCTGTTCTTAGTTTGGACTAGTTTTTAACTTATTAATTCGGAAATTCTTTTAGAGGAGTGATGGTGGAGAGTTATTATGGAGAGCAGTAGAGTAATAGTGAACAATGTTGATGAGAGAAGATCGAGCTGTAGCTCTGGAAACGGGAGACCGCCAGTCCCTAATTCTACTGGGAGCAGGACAGCCTACCAGCATTGCTTAGAAACTGGTGGCACGCTCGGTCTGCGGACAAATTCCCTCGTTCGGCACCCTTCTTTGGAAATTCCAGTTAAAGACCAACTCCTTTGTTGTTTTCTGTTTTAATATTTAATTCAAATTTCTTCCGATTTCCCTATATTGTTTGAATGGATTATTTACTTATTTGATCCGCATTTTGTTTAGATTGTGATGTTTTTTATTTCTTGGATGGTGCACCAGTAATTATGAACTGCTGTTGAATTTGTGTTGGGAGTATGCAGTTTTTGAGCTTCATTGCTACCTTTTTTCTTCTTCTTCTAAATCAGAGCTCCATTGCTGCTTGAGTCAATTTTAGTTTGACTAATGGTTCTGGGAAACTAACTTAGGAAAAGGGTGAGCAAGTTTGCTTATATGGTCATACAAGTCAAGTTTGAAGATTGAAGATTTAGGCGACCATTTAATGCCTTTTATATAATCACCAAATAACGTGTTGCAATTGGAATAATATTTTTATTGTTCCATTCTTAGCTTTATTTCCAAATATGTGTAGATGCTTGTCGATTAAGGGGATGCTATAACTTGTCAGGAGATAAGTAGGATTTATATCAGATTGTAAAAACATGTATAGGTTAGATGCAGTAATATTTGCCATGATGCTGGCAGTTCCTTGCTTCATCACTATTAGTGCTTGTTACTTGCCTTGTCAATATGCTGCTACTGTATCTTGATAATTAAGATGATTATATACAAACTGTGGTTTTACACTTAATGTAGACCAAATCCCTGAAATAATTCATTTTTCAAAGAAACTGATATACGTTGGATCCTGTATTCTGTTAATGTTATTTTGCGTACTCGACTGGGGCCATGGGTACTACTTTCTCTGAATTTGTCTCTAACGTTTCTCAAATTACCAATTTCCCTAATGCGACATGCTGGACCACACGACTTGCATTTCAGCAGGTGGAGATCAGGTCCTCAGATGTTTCTATAGAAGAGAGTTTTAGTGGAGATGATAACAGTGACATTGGGTATGTTCCCCTGCTGCGCTCAGGTGCATGGATGGATATTGGTTCTCGCTCGAGCATGGAGGATGTTTATGTTTGTGCAGACAATTTTATGCATGAATATGGCGGCTTATCTAACACAAGTCCTAATGCATTCTACGGGGTAACTTTTCTCTTATGAGTATTTCTTGTTATTATTTCCGTATATTCTCTTTTGACTGCTGCTTAGGATGCTTCTTGGGACCAACAAGTTTCGCATTTTCTTAATGATAAATCTTATTCAGAAATTCAGTTCGCCAATGACTGGTTGCGTACTCTGGGAAACCCATGCATTCATAGAGGACATGAGTTTGCTTTAGTTCATATGAAGTTAGCATACAACATGCCAAAAGAATACACCCTTTTTGCAACTCTGCTTATTTTCTTGTATCTTTTTCAGGTTTTTGATGGACATGGTGGGAAGCATGCTGCCGACTTTGCGTGCCATCATTTGCCAAGGTTCATTATTCAAGATGAAGATTTTCCAAAGGAGATTGACCGAGTAATATCATCAGCATTTTTACAAACTGATACTGCCTTTGCTGAAGCCTGCTCCTTGAATGCAGATCTCGCTTCTGGTACCACTGCCTTGGCCGCCTTGGTAATTGGAAGGTTGGTTTTCTAGTTTCAACATTGTTCATCTGCTTGATGTCATCGATAGAATGCAAGAAGATACTTGTATCTATATTGGCATTGGTAAAGTACCCTTTTTGGGACATTGCTTTGTTGGCCGAGTTTATTCGTTGCAGCAATTCTATCAAAAAAGAAAAAAAAAATGTAAAAAAAATACTATGATTAATTTGCCTTCTTAGTTGATTCTCATAATGCAGCTCTCTGGTCGTGGCCAATGCTGGAGACTGCAGAGCTGTGCTCTCCCGTCGGGGTATAGCTTTTGAGATGTCAAGAGATCATAAGCCCATTTGCTTGGAGGAGCGAAGGCGCATAGAAGCCTCTGGGGGTTATGTGTATGACGGTTATCTCAATGGACAACTCAACGTGGCCCGTGCTTTAGGAGACTGGCATATGGAGGGATTAAAAGGTCAGGATGGGGGTCCACTGACGGCAGAACCTGAACTGATGAGCACAAAACTAACTAGCGTGGATGAGTTTCTGGTCATAGGCTGTGATGGCTTTTGGGAAGTCTTTATGAGCCAAAATGCTGTCGACTTTGCCCGGAGAAGACTTCAGGTTCACAACGATCCACTAATTTGCAGCAAGGAACTTGTTGACGAGGCTCTGAAACGTAAAAGTGGAGATAACTTATCGGTGATTGTCGTTTGTTTCCAGCCGGAACGACCTCCAAACCTGTTTGTACCTCGTGGTAGAGTACATAGGAGCATATCTGCTGAAGGGCTGATGGAGTTGCAAAGCTTTCTGGATAACTTGGACATGCAATATGGTACGTAGGTTTCTTACTCTTCTCCGTTTCGTCACATACACATAATTTTCCCTTTTCCTCTATCTATTGTTATTGCTCAGTGTTGAGAGGGGATGCAATATCCTACTGTAACATAGCGATTAGCGGCATTCACTTATCCTTCTTTTCTTAATCTTTTCTAAGGCCTAGTGATTCTGCCATTTGCTTCAAGGTAGAGCTGTTAAATTCTAACTGTAACGTGGTCGTCATGATTAGATTCTATTCTTCTTGGTCTGGAGATGTTTTGTGGGACTTGAAAATGCACTGTTTATGCAATATATGATGGAATTGCGAAGTGGTAATAATATATGAATTTTCATATCTTCTTTAAAAATTCATAGGATTCGATTAATTTTCACCTTTATAAGTTTTAAACAAGGGCGGACCAAGGGGCCCTGACGTCCTCTTGAGTCCAGCCTCACCATCAATTTTTTTTTTACCCTCTATAATATTGGGCTAGGCCCGTAACAAGGCAGATAAGAATCTATTGGATTTTTATTTTTTTCATGCATTGAAAATGATTTATTTATTTTTATATTTAACCCTGATACTGGGCTTCCAGATGCAATCTGATCCTTAACAAAAACATGTAAAACATCAAAGAGAGATGTGCCCAAGGCCCAACGGGATCAACTTCTACTATATACCTCTGAGCTATGCAGCCTCTCTTTCCAAATACTTAGCTCCTATCTTTTCTGGAAGTTGAATGTCCTGATTGAGAATGCAAAAATGAAGCCAAAGAGAACTGGTATTCCAATTATGATCACAGCCACATATCCAAGGGAGTCGTGTCTGAAACCAAAGTAACTTCTCACAAATTCTGCAACTGTTGTGTTCTCATCAAGCTTGGCTTGTATGTCTCCAAACTGTGATGTTACCAAACCGTTGAGTGTCCAAGAAACTGGACAAAGATAATAGTACCACCTCCACCACACAGGTATTCTCTGCAATAAAATGGAGAATATCAATCAAGTAGACAACTCTTGGTACTAATGATTTTAGATGCATTTCAGATATCCGATTCCTTACACTTTTGGGAATGATGAATCCTGAGAAAAGATTCCACAGCGCATAGAAAACCGTCGAAATGATCCCGGCTATGTTTTGATTTGGAGTTACAGCAACTGTCATCATCCCGTACAATGTGAAGTACATCAAGGTGAAGTACATGAAGAAGAGGTACAAGAAGAATTTTTCAGCTGTCCAGTCGAATCCAATCATCGAATACACTATGATGCCATATATCAGAGTTTGGACAAGAAGATACGGGAGTTCAACAACCACCTGCAAAATGAGAAGATTTCCTTAAGGGCTCTTGATAATTATCGTGCAAGTTCAAAGAGCAAATGGATTTTTGACTTACCTGTCCAAATGCATATGGCAAAGCCGAGTACATCCCTGCTGCCCTTTCCCTGTAGAAAACTGTTCTTTCGACAGCAACTACTGGCTGCACTGATGAAGTATTTTGTACTCCAAGAAACAGAACAGCGGCATACATTGAACCCATAGCATTGAAGATATCTTGCTGGTTTCTCCTGCATTGATTTATTCGAATTATTGTATTCATTGTTACATTATAGAATACTCCGGTGAAATTCTCCCTCTCATCCTTTCTACTGACCTTTTGGAGCCAAGATCCCAGAACATTGTTCCAAAGATTATGGCTATGAATGCTGTGAAAAGTAATCTCACTGCTGAGTAAGGCGGGTTTCTCCAGTATGACCACATCTGTTTCCATAGGCAAGCCATCCATTGTGTCCAGAAGGATTGAGAATAACGTTTAGGGAAGTACAAATCTTTTGAGTTTGGAGCAGGTACGCTGAGCTCCTTAATCAGTGATTTATTTCTCCTGAAAGTTCCATCAAATGGCATTAAAAGTGGATTGATCTTGTGAAAGTTTTGCCAACATCTGGACTACCATAAATGTAAATTTTGACAGTAGGAGTAATTTACCATTACCTGTAAAGTTCAGAGCTTTTATACATCTCCGTAAAATTGACACCATGTGCTGCTTCCTGCATTGAGGAAGTTATCTCCAGCATCCAAGTTGCCGGATTGTAACCATCTTTAATTTTATTGACTCCTTCAATCCTCTGAAGATATGGAATTATTAGAAACTGCTTCATTCATGTAAATATGAATGCTTCAATATACTACTTGCCATAACGTTCCCACCTCAAAGTAGTTAATGAGCTCACAAGAATGCCGGCCTAGAGGACCAACATATACTTCTTCACCTCCTCTTTTTAGAAGCAGCAACTGCAGTCACCAGTAGACTTTCATTTCACTTATTCAATGGAGAAAATGAAGAAGATATTTTAGGACACTTACCTCATCGAAGGCATCAAATATATCAATGCTTGGTTGATGGATGGTGCATACAACGGTTCTGCCTGTATCCACTGTGTTTCTCACTGTTCTCATGACAATTGCAGCTGCTCTAGCATCCAGTCCTGATGTTGGCTCATCCATGAATATAATAGAAGGATTGGCAACAAGCTCAACTGCAATAGTAAGCCTCTTCCGCTGCTCCGTCGATAGGCCACTCACACCGGGCAAGCCGACCAGGGCTTCTCTCAATGGTGTAAGTTCCACAAGTTCCATAACCTCTTCTATAAACATCTGCATTTCACTTAGATTTTTGAGGTCAACGATTTAACATTCTAAAGTCTTTTGCTTGATTAACAGAAAAAAGCACCTTTCTTGTTGCAGTGTCAACTTCAGGGGGCAAGCGGAGCCATGCAGAAAACATTAATGATTCATAGACCGTGACATGAGGTGAATGAATGTCGGTTTGCTCACAGTACCCTGATATACGTGCAAAAGTTTCTTGTTTCTTGGGGTACCCTGATATTGTGATTGTTCCTTCGATGTATCCTCCTGTCTTTCTACCTGCCAAAACATCCATAAGAGTCGTCTTTCCTGCACCACTAACGCCCATCAGGGCTGTCAAAACGCCGGGCCTAAAAGCTCCACTTATGCCTTTCAAAAGCTCCAACCTGTCTTCTTGCACACCTTGAGCTTTCATTTCCTGGTAGCATAGAAGCGAAATAAGTTGGATGGGAAACAGAGAAGCAAAAAAGAAGTCATAGACAAACTGAGAGTACCTGCGGCATGTTTACTGCATAACGAATATCATCAAATGTGATTGAAAGAGGCTCAAATGGTAAAATCATTCCCCTCTTCCTATTTGGATCTGCATCACTGATGCTGTCAACCCTAGATGACATGGATTTTGATAATGTTCTCTGAATTTCAATTTCTCTTCCTGCAAATGTCGTGCCATTTCAATTTTTTTATTTGTAAGTTAGCAGGGCAGAATCACAGCATTAATGTCAATGACTTGCCAGACGTTCTTTGTCCTTTGATTGACAATTCTGTAATCTCCCCTCCTTTGCTTGCATTCCTTTCTGCTAATGCTTCTTCTGACAGAATAGCTTGTGGTTTTCCAAATGCTGCATGAAAAACTCCGTTGCTTTTCTCTGGATTTGGTCTAAATAGATGGAATTGAGTCTGGTTATGTCAAGATGATACTTAGTTACTTACGCTTGAGATATGCTAGAGCCAAGATCACCAGGAAATTGAACAGGAAAACATATCCAGTAAGTGCTCCTACACCAATCCAGTACCAGCGTGCCTCCGGAAAAATGCCTCGAGACTTAAGGACTGATACACCAAGGGACTGTGTAGAGCCCAGAGGAACCTGTAAGACTTGTTTGTATTAATTGTTAAATCTTTCAGACTTCATCTTCACCAACCTCAAAGTTTGCTATGATATTCTTACATGGCTCCAACTGTTTCCAAGAAACTCGTTAACTGCTATGGCATTCTGTCCGTACATTAGCGGTGAAATCCAGTAACCCCATATCCACCATTTTTTGATGTTCTCTGACAATAAAGCAGGAAAGTATGCACTTCTTTCAAGTTTTTGATCAACAAAAGGAGGAGGAAAGTATGCAGTTCTTAAAGTTTGTACAACTTGGATTTCTCTAAAGTCATTGTCCTTTTACCTCGTGATAGAACGAATCCACCTAAGGCGAGAACTGTGAGTAATGCACATGATCCAAACGTGTATGCTACGATCATGTTTCGTCCTAGTGCCGCGATCAAACGGAACAGCCCACCGGCCATTTGGTTGACAAGTATGAGCAGAAGCATTTGCTTGAAAAATCTATCAAGAACAAGAGGAAGATGGGGAAACTGCATGCAAGCAAATATTCATTCATATGGGTACTTATAATGAACTTTACCTTCCCGGATCAGGATCATATCCAGTGGTGTAGTAAGTTAAACCAACCCAGATGATAATTTCAACAAGTGTGATTGGAATTTTAAGAATCCATCGCGGCAAAGAATAAGCCCACGAAGGGTAAAACATAAGGTCCCGTTGCTTGAAGAAGACTGGAAGTTTGAGTACACTGAGTGCAAGTTCTGAAAGTCCATTGAACATGACGATTATAAGGGCAAAGTAGAGAGCTCCCATGTAAACTCCACCATCTGTTACTGTATCCCTATGCATTTTGACACGCAGAAATAGTGTCATGGATATGCAGGCCATCATAATCAACTGTAGAAAGGTAAATGAAAGTCTCATTAGTATCGATTTGAATATCCTCAGAGTGAAGAGTCGAAAGAAAAAGAAACATGAACATTCCTCAAGCAGTCTTACTTGCACCATCTTGAATATGTAGACAAATGAGTTTCTCTTCATTAGGAGGTATTCTCTAGCTGCACAGGCTTTCAGAAGTTCCATCTTTTTCACACCATATCTTTCTTTAGTTAGTGCAGCTGGATGGCTCTTTTCCTTGTTGAAAGGAACAGCAAGTTGATCACCAAGCCTTTTGCCAATGTGGAAAGACTGAAATGCTTCTGCAAACTCATCGTCTGACACATACCGGTAAGGCTCCTCTTTGTTGTTGTTCCAGTACTGCTCTTGATCTTTCTTCGAGGTTACCTTCACATTCCCATAACAAAACGAACTCCATTTTTGTTTTCCCTTGGATCCGAATAAAAGTTCAAAGGAAAATATGAAGGAGATAAGTTGATGAATGATGATGTTTTACCTCTTGCAAGAAATCCGCTACTCCTTTCCTCTCCGGACATCTGAACCCCATGTACTCGAAGAATTCCAGCACATTTTCTCTTGGACCTTGATACACAATTAGGCCATCTGAGAGAAGAATGATGTCATCGAATAAATCATATGTTTCTGGTGCAGGCTGCAGGAGAGAGATGAGAGCAGTTCCTTGCAGAATGTGGATGGATTGTTTGATCGAATTCACGATCTGAAACGTTGTTGAACTATCCAGACCAGTTGATATCTCATCCATAAACAGTGCTCTTGCTGGTCCAACTATCATTTCCCCTGAACAATGTTCAATCATGCCAAACGCATCAAGGCTGGAAAGTATATGATTCTTCTTGACTTGCTTCAGCAGCAGAATTGTTTTACTTTACCTGTAGTTAGTCTCTTTCGTTGCCCTCCAGAAATACCTCGAGACATTTCATCACCGACTAAGGTATCAGCACACACCTCAAGTCCCAAGATCTGTGGAATCAATTTCATGTAAATCTTCAACATGATGTTTCACAGTCAATCAATTCTGATGTGTTTTTGTTACCTTGATAATGTAATCTGTTATAACACTTGCCTCCTGCCCTTCAGTGTATGCCGCCTGTAGAATGAAAGCGAAAATCTAGATGGAGATACACACCGGAAGAATTTATGAACAGAGCTTTTTGTTATTACAACCTTCATGAAAATATCAAGATCAGGGTCTGGTTTAATGTTTGCTTCCTTCTCTCTTCGTGACAATTCAGCTAGCATGTCTGAAAATTTAGAGAAGACAAGTTAGTAATATGGATATTTCAATGCAATGCAATGCAATGAAATGAAAGTTTCATACCATAACGAGCTCCAACTCCTTGGCATCTTGCTGAAAAAGCCAGAGTTTCTCGAACTGTCATCTCTCCAATATGAAGATCATTCTGACTAATGTAAGCTGATGTCCTTTGAGGCACAAAATCACTCATCTCATGGCCGTTGTATGTCACGATTCCAGATACCTGATGGAGTAAGAACAAGAGCACTCACACACTTTTTCAAATAATCAACAGCTACAACTGAACTGAAGATATAAAAATCTTTGTTACTTTTAACTGAGGATCAAGTTTTCCAGCCAAAGCAAGAAGCAGAGTGGTTTTTCCCGAGCTTGGAGGGCCTAACAGCAGAGTCATTCTACAAACCAAGAACAGATCAAAGTACAAACAATGCCAACTGCAAACCAAAATCCTTGTACATCCATTAACCTACTCCGCTAACCTTCCTGGTTTGATGATTCCACTGACATCATGCAGAATTGGCAACGTTTTCTTACGACTCGGGAGAATCCGAAGCTGGCTCAAAGCACCCTGGCAAAACACAACCGAGTGGAAAAAAAGTCAATCATTTTTATCATTTTATTCTACTCAGATCAGATGAATCAATAATCACCTCAAAGATATTAACTATAAAGTTGGACACTGTTGGCAGTGCTCTACCACCAACATAAGCATCTGCATCAACGTTCAAGTGCTCGAATCTCACTTCAATCGTCGGAAGATCGAGGCCAACCCTGATCAAAACACGCCATAAGGCATAAACTAAGACCATTGATTCAATCAAGAATAAGCAAGTCAACATCATGTGTGCATCAGAATAACCTTTGAATACGTTCTTTCAGCTTTAGCAGGAAACTCTCATTGTCTTCCTCGGCAATTTTCAGTAGCCTCTCAACAAGATTCTTTCTTTCGACAAGGCCAAGATTCTTGATATCAATTTCTTTAGACTTGCCTTCTTCATTGAGAAAGCCTCGCCTTATACGGCGAACAGTCGGCAGTTTCTCCAGTGCTGCCCATTTTAATGCTTCTTCATCATCAAAATCTCTTGAGGACCTCGAAAACGCATCCATACCCGTGTTTCTCCATATGTTGGAGCTGCTCAAACGAGCGCTGCTTGACTTCAATATCTCTGCACCTTCCATCAATTTACAAGCTAATTGATCCCCCAGTTGGGAGCTGCATTGGAGATGAAGATTAAAAAAGGTAACGTGATGCTTTTATAGGTGAATCTACTTTGACAAACAGCACAGTTTCATTAAATCTACGTAATTCTTGGGGAGACTTTTCTTCAACAGAATAAATCACGTGTAGTGTTAAAGCTCAAAAGCAAAGAGAAGAAGAAGAAGAAAACAAGATTACTCTTTTGGGCGGGTGATGCAAAGTGTTTACGTGATGCAAATCAGAGTCAACTCTTTTTTAAATGAAATTGTGCAAGCCTTCACAATTTCAAAAAGGTTTGTTCTATTCTACTGTACTGACTACATGTCTACGACATCCACGCCCTTATCTATCCTTGTCGTAGATAGGCCCTTATCTATCCTAGCCGTAGATAGGGAAGTCATCATTGTAGCTGTTGGAAAGTCAACAAAATAATATAAAAATGTTTTGTAATTATTATAAATATTTTTATAACGTTTATATATTGAATAAATAAATATTTTTCACGGCTACGTGCTTATTCCAAGAGCGGACGCAGGGGACGGGGGCCTGGCCCTCCCTGAGTCGCCCCC
The DNA here is from genome assembly GCA_028565015.1 of Pinguicula moranensis. Lineage (NCBI taxonomy): Eukaryota > Viridiplantae > Streptophyta > Magnoliopsida > Lamiales > Lentibulariaceae > Pinguicula > Pinguicula moranensis. The sequence continues at coordinate 891,626 of JAOWBN010000020.1, read as the reverse complement.
ATCCACCTCACCCATCCACCCATCCACCCGATTTTTTTCACTTCAATTTTATTTTAATTATTTTAATTGAATTTTTATTTCAAACTCTTTTGTGTATTTTTTAGTGATAATGTTAGTAATTTTTATTAGGGTTTAGGGTCTATTTTGCGCAGGCATTCTTCTACTTCTATTTCTTCTACAACAAGTTCTTATTTTTAGAAGAATAGGTGCTTTGCACAAGTACTTAAAATATAATTATTTAAAATTCTATTTTAATTGCATATTACCAAATTAACAGTAGATTACCAAAATAACCTTCAGTCTTGGAGGGTCTGTTTTGCGCAGGCCCGTAGAAGACGGGCGACCCACCGCCCGTCTTTTCGGGTCCGGGTGCCAGGTTCGGGCCGGGCGCAAGAAGGGTAACATTGGCACAAAATTTATTTTAAAGTTTGAAAAAATTACAAATATGTCATTCTAATTTTTAAAAAAGGAAAAAAAAACATTTATTGATGTGCTTATTTTTTAGAATGTTTACCTTCTTAAAATAAGAAGAAGTAATAGAAGGTTAGATGCGCAAAACACTCATTTTCTGAAAAAATGTGCTTATAAGCCAATTATAATTTTAAGAACCCTGCGCAAAATAGGCCCTTAGTGTTTTCTTTTGAATTGGATTTTTTACTTCAATTATTGTTGTCTCGAATCAGTTGTATAAATTTGTTTATATTTTTTTCATCCTTATTTAATAGACCTGCTTTACTAGTGAAAATCTATTTCGAGAATTATTAATATAAACAATTTAGGTAGTATAAATAAATTAACTAGTATAAACAAATTAGATAGCTTTTTTTTTATCATTATTTGAGTTGATAAAATTATTATTTTTTATAATTGTTGAGCAAATAAATTATTTTTTCGCCCCTATAAAAATGTATATTGCTACTATAAAAAATTATTTTCTCCTCTTAAATTTTTCTAACACCTCTAAATTTTTTTTGGGGCCCCCCTAAAATTTTTTTGGCGTCCGCCCTTTGCTTATTCATTGAATATAATAAATATACAAAATTTCTCTGTCTGTCTAACCATCCACGAGGCATAGACTTGATTCGTGGAAACCTAACGAGATTCTAGTAGACTTGTTATCCTGATTCGTTGAAACCTAACGAGACTATGATAGACTCGTTATCTGGACAAACTATCCGATCACGCTTCCGCAACATGTAACATTATTGTATTTGATTTATTACATTTAAATTTAATATTAGATCCGTTCTAATTAATGGATTACAGTGGTATTGGAGCGAGTTCCGGATCGGATTATATTCAATTTGTTCAATTATTTTAAATCCGTTATAATTCCGGTTCATGTTTGATTTTCGGTATTATTTATTTTAAAATTGATTTTTGTAATCGATTTCCGAGCCACCGAAAAAGCACTGGCCGCCGCTTACGGCGGCGCGTGTCCGTCACGCGCTGCACTGGAAACGGTGCATTTTTTAAATGCGCCTCGGTGAACGGCGTATTTTCCATCGTTTTTGCCTGGATCCGTTGTGCAGGACGTCCGTCCGTCATCGGCCAGCCGTTGTAGCCAATAAGGGAATTGGCGGGGTGGCGCGTGTAAGTCACGTGCCACCAAGCCGCCGCGCAAACGGCGCGTGGTCGCTCCCCAACTACTCCTCTCGGCCCAGATCTGGGGATCTGAACGAGATCTATAGATTCCGTGCTTCGGGGTGACACGCGTTCATTACGCGCCACCGCACCAAAGTCGAGTCGACCGGAAAATGCATTCCAGGAGAGGAAAAGGGCGGATCTGAGGAGAAAGAGGGGCGAAGGCTGGTTTACCTTCATCACGTGGCTGACTCAGGCGGCAACATGGCGGAGCGATGCAAGGTCGGTGAATACAGCACCGGGCGAAGGTTTGACGGCAGCGGCGGACGAGATTCTCGTTTGCCAAAGTTTTCGACCGAGAGACAGCGTGAGAACAGCGAGAGAGAATTCCGTTGTTCTCCACAAGGGTTCGAATGAAGCCCTCCCTGAAAAATTGGCGTTTAAATTCTGGGCGGGTCGGCTTTGACCCGCCCATTTGTTTTAAATGGGGCAACCCATTAGTTTCGATTGGGCTGCGCATTTATTGGGCCATAATTTTTTTTGGGTCGAGTGGCCCTATTTAATTAAAGTGAACGGGCTTAATAAATGCATGGGCCGCCTGTTTTGTTGGGCTGGGCCAATTAGATAAAAAAAACAAATAGGCACATGATTTTGTATATGGGCCGGATTTTTTTTATGGGCCAGTAAATTGGCAGAATTGCCCAATTAAGTCCTTAAAAATGGGTTTTATTTTCTTAAGGCTTTGGGCAATAACAATTTTTTATTTGTTAAAAAGTTAAAATAGAGATCCAAATTAAACATTTATATGTTAAAATGTATTTATTATTAATGAATTAGAAATTATTTATTTGTTTTGTGCAATTAAATTTCTATTCTTATTGTGCATAATTAAGAATTAAAATTATTTTGCTTAGTGCAATTTAATTTGTAGCATACATGAATTAGGAATTATTTTATTTACTAAGTGCAATTTAATTCCCAAGCATACTTATATTCATTACGTGAATTAGGAATTAATTTTACTATAAAATATATTTCAAACTAATAAAATTAATGAAAATATTATTAACTACGAGCTAATAATTAAATTATGATAATCGAAACCCTTGATAGTTATAATTACCCCAATTTTTAAAAGAGATCCACCTTAATCGTGCTTGTGCAAGGTTGGTTAGGGTTGGTTCTTAAGTGAGACCTCTGTGACCCCACCAAATACCTGGACCTTTCGCGAGGAATGACAGTACTATCTACGTAGAGATTTCCCAAAAACTTAGTACAAGAATCCTACTGGATACTCACCGAATCGATTAAGGATTATATCTGTATCAAGTCAGATACTTTTGATGCTTTTGAAGATTTTCTTTTAGCTATGTATTAAAAAAAAATATTATATGTTAACAATTTATTTGTGATAATCTGTTTGGTTAGAGCAAATTAAAATGTATACCAAAATATGCTCTACATCAAAAATCTCGTATGTGCCAATACGTTTGGCCTGTATATGTTACTGTGTGTTTATATCATGAATTTGTTTTATTATATGGAAATTAGTTTTTCTTAGAATTTTTTATTATATAAAGTGTGATGATTATGAGCGTAGCAAAATTTTTGAACGTAATATATAATTTAAATATCCTCACAAAAATGTAATCTGAAAATTGTGTCTAATGTCCTTAAAATATACTTGTAGGACAATGGCCCCAAGTATGATCACAAAGCTCTCATCCAATGATAAGTTCACTGGATTCAATTACGATATTTGGTCGAGGAAGATTCGATATCTTCTCAACGAGAAAGATGTTTTGGAGTACATAACTATGGATCAACCCAAATCTACTAGCCCAACGTACAAATCATGGGCAAAAAAGGATCGCAGTGCATGCTAACTATGTTGTACTGTATGCATGGCTACCTAATTGGTTATTATGATGCGTTCCCCACGGCCATGGCCATGTGGGGAGCGTTAAAGGGTGCTTATGGTCATACTTCAGCTACAAGGCTCCGTACTTTGCACCTGAACTGGCTACAATATGAAATTGATTCAAGTCGACCTATCCTAGAGCACCTACGCATCATGAGTTCTATGCTTCGTGACCTCAAGGCTGGGGGGAATTGAAAATTTTGAGTTTGAGCAAGTAATGTGATCCTTTCACTACCTGAAGTCAGAGAGGATGACCGGAGGACAGCGTTTAAGACTTTGATGTCTTACGACTTGTCTCTCAAGACCTTCTCTAACATCGCCAAGCATTTAGAGCTTGAAGATGAAGATGAATGCTTGCGAGCTTCTGGCCAAACAGCCAAGATCCTTGTTGCTCATGGGAAAAATCCCAGAAAGAATAAAAAGTCTAGCAATGCAAGAAATATCCAGAAACCCCCCAACGAAAAAGATTAACAAACAACCTCCCAGGGCAAATGACCCAAAGAATATGGCACGTTTGAAGTGCTGTAATTGTAGAAAGAAAAGTCATTTGTCGCGGGATTATTCCGAGCTGAAAAGGTACCTAACTCTCCCAAAGTATACATTTGCTCCCATGTATTAGTTGGTGACACCTTTCCTAAATGGATTGTTGATTCAGGAGCGAGCCAGCATATAGTGAATGACCGTGTTAGATTTATTGAGTTTCATCGCTGTGTTGCTGGAACCCGAAGCGTTACTATGTGCAATGGCAATGAAGAAGATGTCACCGGTATTGGTACCTACAAGCTTCAGCTTCATAGAGAGAACACACTGTTGTTGCACGATACTATTTATGTATCGAGAGTTGGATGTTATTTGATTTCTATCGTTTCATTAGTACAATTAGTTTTTTTTTATTTAAGTTCCATCGAAGTGGATTGAACATTGAGTACGGTGACGATGTGTTCGATCACGGCTCATATAAACATGTTTTTTGCATCCTTGATTTGGATGGTATTTGTAATGATGCATCTCTTGCTTTAGTTTCCAATACTGGTATTAATTTTAAATCTGTTAAATGACACGTTAGAATTGGTCATATCGACCAAGATAGGTTGAATAAACTTGCTAAATGCGGTCTATTAAACCAACTCACACAAGCTAAGTTGCCTGTGTGAACCTTGCTTAGCTAGCAAGGCTAGCAAGAAGCTTTTTGGAAAGGCTTCTCGAGCCTCAAATCCTTTAGATTTAATTTATTCCGACATCTACAAACCTGTGAGCATACAAGCAAGCCATGGAACTTCTTATTTCATCACCTTCTTAGATGACTGTTCACTTTTCGGACCCTTGTATTTATTGTTTAACCGTACAAAACACTTGATGTGTTCAAGAGTTACGTAGCAAAAGCTGAAAACTAGTTGGAACAAAAAGTTAAAACTCTTCGAACCGACCGTGGTTGCAAATACTTTTTTGATATGTTAAGATATTATGATAAAAATGGCATTGTAAGGAAACTTACAATTCCTTATACTCCACACCAAAATGGTGTTGTGGAATGTAGGAATCGTACTCTGCTGGATATGGTTAGGTCTATGATGGCGCAAGCCAACCTATCCATTCATTTTTGGGGAGATACGTTGCTCACGGCAACATATATCCTCAATAGAGTTCCAAGTAAAGGTGTGTCCACCACTCCATATGAGTTATGGAATGAAAGGAAACCAATCTTGGACCATAGGGTTTGGCAGGTTATGTGCATCACCAAACCCATCCACACGGAAAACTTGGTCCAAGAGCAACCAAGAAGGTGTTTATTCATTATCCTGAACATTTAAAAGGATATGTGATGTTCGACGAACACCCAAATGGAGGCATGATTGAAATTGACAGTTGGAATGCCGAGTTTCTAGAGGATCAATTCCCAACTATCGGAGAAATAAAATATGATGGTTAGTTGTATTAGCTAGATCAAGACTTCTTACTATCTCTAGGTGTGGGGGAGAGTATGTTTTATTAACCCACTAAGAATAGTGCAACACGGTTTTTGCCAATTGAGGATCAGCATGAAACAAAGACAAGTCCTCAAACTCTCATGCCAAATGAGATTGGTTCTCAAAATGATAATGTGACCACGAACCAAGGGGCTAGTGGGAGGAGACCCTCACACATGCAATAAGAGATCATGTTGTCCGGAGGAGCAAACATAGAAGAATTCCTCGATGATACTTTCAGATCGAGAAAAATGTATTCTTTTGTGTTTCTTTGTAAATAGATGAGCCAACCTCTTATCGTGAGGCTATGAACTCAGCCGATAGTGAAAAATGGCTAAGTACCATGCGGGAAGAGATGAACTCAATGCAAACTAATGAGGTTTGGGAACTTGTCGACTTACCACATCGACGAAAACCAATTGGATGCAAGTAGGTATTCAAGCTTAAACGTGGTGTAGATGGATCGATCGACAAGTTCAAAGCCCAATTCATGGCAAAAGATTTCACCTAAATCGAGGGTGTAGACTACGATGAAATATTTTCTCTTGTGGTGAAAATTGCCTCTATTCGCCTACTTCTGGCCCCGGTTACCCATTTGGATCTTGAGTTGTTCCAAATGGACATAAAAATTGTCTTCCTTAATGGAACACTTAAGGAAGAGATCTATATGGATCAACTTGTTGGGTTCGTCTCAGTAGCACAAGATGACAAGGAATGTCGTTTCAAAATATCTATACATGGTCTTAAACAGTCTTCCAAATTATAGTACTTCAAATTTCATGAAGTCATTACTTCGTATGCTTCACCGTGATAGATGAAGACCACTATGTGTATGTCCTAAGGACAAAGGAATGAATAATGTTTCTCTCCTTATATGTCGACGGCATAATACTAGCTGAAAATAACATAGTGGGAATGATCAATGCCACCAAACAGTGGCTATCCTCCGTCTTCAAGATAAAAGATATGGGTGAAGCTAAGTATGTCCTAGGCGTATAGATATGTAGAAATCGTTCTAAGAGAAGGTTGGGTTTGTCCCAACAGGCATATATAAACAAAATCTTAGAGCGATTCAGGATGCAATACTCTAAACCTGTTGATACTCCTGTTGATAAGGGTCTGACATTGAGTCTCAATCAATACCCAAAAATAGATAAGAAAAAAGAATAAATGAACAATATTCCCTATGTTAGTTCCATAGGGAGTTTGGTGTACGCCATGTTATGTACACGTCCAGACATCCGGTTCGTGGTTGGGTTGGTGAGTCGTTACCAAAGCAACTCGGGGCCTGCTTATTAGCAAGCAGTCAAGAGGATCATTCGTTACCTCCGTGGAACGATCAATCTATTTCTATGCTATCAGAGGGGAGACATGCGATTAAGAGGATACACGGATGCTGATTGGGGAGGCGATTTGGACAAATCCAAGTCAACCTGAAGATATGCTTTCATCCTTGGTGAAGGAGCTATATCTTACAGAAATAAGCAAGACTGTATTGCTTTGTCAACTATATAAGCAAAATATGTCACATGCAGCCTAACAATGCAAGAGCCACTCTAGCTAAGAAGCTTTCTACAGTACCTCGATTTGACTACGAGGCCCGATGATCATATAGAGCTAAACTGCGACAATATTGCAGCAATTCAGTTTGCTAGGGACCCAAAGTTCCATAGAAAGACAAAGCATATCCAAAGAAGATATCACTTTGCTCGAGACGTTGTCAACCAAGCGGATATCAGTATCAAGTATATTCTTACTAACAAGATGATTGCTGATCCGATGACCAAACTCATTCCTAGAAATGTGTTTAGAGCTCATATCATGAGTCTAAGACTACGTAGGGTTTGATCACATATTGTAAAGAATAAAGACATGTTTTTGTAATGATTGATTATAAAATAAAATTGACGTTTTCTTTTCATGTGAGCAATAGTTTTGTGTATGCAATCATTCAATAAGGCACGATAAATGTCACAAAACTTTATGATTGATCCTATCACACGGGTAATCACCCTTATGCTTGCGTAGCATGAAAGATGAGATTGATAAATGTTTTGTACAGTCGTTTCAGTAAATCTGAAATGAGATTCTAAGTGAATCAAATATGAAATGTCTGGGTTTTCACATTAAAGCTTTAAAGCCGAATGTAAAGGATTAAGACTAAATGTATTTATCAAAGGCTATGATTCGCATGGCATAAACAAGTGACGTGCTTACCTAAGTGGGAGTTATGCCATGACACATATCATATTGTGTGTGTTACAGAACGACCATTATGAAAATGACAAAAGAATTCCCTAATTGGCATTGTGTGATTACACGAACATACGTTTGTCCACTTTAACGTTACTCTTTGACTTAGAGCTATGCCTTGAAGTTGAGGTTTGATAATGTTACTTTAGTATGACATCCAAGAGCTATGATTTATACAGTCCAGCGGACCATGTTAGGAAAAACGTCGAGTTAATACAGATGGCCATTAGTGTCTAAGGAACAATCTGTCTAGCTTTGCAATATTTGCCATGGCGATTAAATTATGTATATAATCAAATATTATATAGCTTAAAAGGATACGTAGCTATCGGTGATGCAATGAAGATTTGGGGTATCGTCATTATGTATCATTTTAGTCAGATGGTAACTTAATATGACACTATGATTTACTTCTTGGTCGCACGAATCATTTCCTGCATGAAGTATGAGAAATCTGTATAAGTGTAATATGTCAAAAAAAGTATATTGTTGTACGGCTTATGTAGCCGAGTGGGAGATGTAAGATAAACGTGTTGAAATGTTTTTCAACTATTTGAAATTCATTTTTTTAAATGTTCAATAGTTGCAAACGTTTTTGGAATGTTTATATGCCGAATAAACAAAATTTTCAATTCCTATAAATAAGATAGGTGCTTATTCATACTACATATGAAATATACGAAATACTCGTACAAATTTTCTAGCTGCCTAGCCATCTGCGAGATCTAGATTTGATTCGTAAATTTCTAACGGGACTCTAGTAGACTCGTTATCAAAAAATTCGATCTGATTACGCTTCTGTAAAAAGGTAACATTATCGTATTTTAATTTATTCTAATTAAATTCAATATTAGATACATTGTAGTTATTGATTTACCATATCCTTTCTCCTGTACCTGAATAAATCATATACATGAAAGTTTTTTTCACCGACCCGTGAAAAGATAGGTCAAACCCATAGAATAGACCTAAATATTTAAGCAAACATGCAAGTGAGCTCAAATTTCCCATTCAACCAAAATAGAACTAATGAACCATAAATGACAAGGAGCTTTGGAAACTGGAATCTAAAGCTATAAACTGCACCTTATCGTTAAATTAAATGTCTCAAATGTTTCAGTTATTACTTCGGCTTTTGCGCCACAATTGCTCATCGAACTCAACACAACAACGGAAATAGGCGAAGGCCACAAATACTGAGGCCGTCAGAAGCGGGACGGTAGGGCTGAATCAGGCGAAACAAGACGTTGAGGTGGTCAAACTCGTCGGAGGAAACGAAAATGGGGAAGGCAAGGATGGTGAGAATGATTCGAGTTCCTATCTATTCTGAGGCGACCCCTATGCAGACCGAAGCAACCCGTATGCTGCAGTTGGCAGGAGAGGAGGGACACATTTTGCGGAAGACGCGCGAAACTCCACAATCAGATCTCGCGAGGAGAGATGTTGTATTGGGCTAAGGAGCTGCTTGTAGATTTGTCACTAGGCCCAATGCAAGTTGGGAATCATGAGGCACGAATGGCCACGAGATGCAGGGCCCTGCTGGGCTGAGTTCTGGCGAAACAGGGGTTTACAACCCTCTTGGATAATTGGATTGGGCAACCGCAATCAGAATCGCCGCAAGTTGTTATGCCACTCCACAGTGGTTTGCACTAGGATATTGCTTCGGTCTTAAACCCTAATTGGTTTGCACTAGGATATTTTCACAAAATGCTAGAGGAATCTATTTTTTCGTTAGAGGGCGGTATGTCCTCTAACGACGACATTGATGTTTAGTGACAAATCAATAGCACCGATCTAATTCAACTACAGAAAGATTAGTTTAAACTAATTGGTTTGCACTAGGATATATAATGAAAAAGTGATTCTTGCACTAT
>JAOWBN010000020.1:849977-860848 GCA_028565015.1 Pinguicula moranensis | reverse complement strand
GTTGCTCGAAGGGTCCTTAGTACCCAAGTACGTGATGAGGACCAAAGCCAAAGAGAAAACTTGTTCCACACAAGATGTCATGTCCTTGGGAAGGTATGCAGCGTTATCATTGACAGTGGTAGTTGCACGAATGTTGCTAGTCTTTACATGGTGGAGAAGCTCGGGTTGAACACCACCAAACACCCAAAGTCGTACAGGTTGCAATGGCTAAATGATTGTGGAGAGGTATGAGGATCAAGTCCTATGCGATGTTATTTCCATGGATGCATGCCAGGTCCAACTTGGACGACCGTGGCAGTTCGATGTGAAGGCCATCCATGATGGACAAACAAATAGGTACTCATTCCCACACAATGGCAAGACTATTTATCTTGTACCTTTATCCCCAAGACAAGTGCTTGAGGATCCATTGAAATTGCAACAAAAGAAAGAGTCTGTGAGTAGAAAAAAAGATGAAAGAAAAGAAGAGAACTTGAGTGGAAAAAAAGAGATGAATGAAAAAAAAGATGAGAGAAGAGAAGAGAACTTGAGTGGAAAAAAAGAGATGAATGAAAAAAAGATTTGAGAGGAAAAAAAAGGAAAAGAAATAGAGTTTAGTGGCCTACAAAAGTAAGTTGAAAGAGGCTGTATTTTCAAAGCAAGCATTCATTGTGTGCTTCGGTACAAAGAGGTGTTGATCTCTAACTCTCTTGTCGGTTCTTTGCCGAGCAATATTCGTTTCCTTTAGCAGGATTATCAGGATGTGTTCCCAGAGGAGACACCACACAGTTTGCCACCAATTTGAGGAATAGAACACCAAATTGATCTCATTCCTGTGGCCACCCTTCCAAACAAGCCGACATACCGTAGTAATCCTGAGGAAACCAAGGAAATGCAGAGGCAAGTTGAGGAGTTGATGGCCAAAGGACACGTCCGAGAGAGCCTAAGCCCGTGTGCTGTACCAACATTGTTGGTGCCCAAGAAGGACGAAACATGGAGAATGTCTGCTTGTCGTGCCATCAACAACATAACAGTTAAGTATCGCCATCCCATACCTCGCAATGCTAGATGAACTCCATGGTGCTAGCTTGTTTTCTAAAATTGATCTAAAAAGCGGGTATCATCAAATTCGAATGAAAGAAGGCGATGAATGGAAGGCTGCCATTCCCCAAGTACATTATGGTCTATATGAATGGCTAGTCATGCCATTCGGGTTGTCTAATGCCCCAAGTACATTTATGAGATTGATGAATCATGTATTGCGTGCTTTTCTTGGTAGATTTGTAGTTGTCTATTTTGATGACATATTAATCTATAGTCAGTCCATGCATGATCATATGTCACATTTGAGGGCTGTGTTAGATGTGCTTAGAAAGGAGAAACTATATGCTAACCTTGCCAAGTGCACCTTTTGCACGGACAAGGTTGTTTTTCTCGGCTTTGTTGTAGGGAAAGATGGCACTGAGGTGGACGAGGAGAAGGTAAAGGCTATTAGGGAATGGGCAACTCCTACCACCACCAGTGAGGTGAGAAGTTTTCATGGATTGGCAAGCTTCTATCGACGCTTTGTCAAGGATTTTAGCACGGTTGCTGCACCACTCACCACGGTGATCAAGAAGAAACAACCCTTCATGTGGGGCATGGACCAAGACCAAGCATTTGCATTGATCAAGGAAAGGTTAAGTAGTGCACCATTACTTTCTCTACCTGATTTTACTAAAACTTTTGAGGTTGAGTGTGATGCGTCGGGAATATTGGAGCTGTTTTGATGCAGGATGGAAGGCCCATAGCCTACTTTAGTGAGAAGTTGAGTGGAGCCACCCTCAACTACCCCACGTACGACAAAGAGCTCTATGCATTGGTTCATGCATTGGAGAATTGGCAGCATTATTTATTGCCTAAGGAGTTCATGATCCACACGGACCACGAGTCCCTCAAACACTTGAAGGGACAACACAAACTGAACAAGAGACACGCCAAGTGGATGGAATTTGTGGAAACATTTCCATACATTATTAAGTACAAGAAAGGTAAGGAGAATGTGGTAGCTGATGCCCTTTCTCGGAGGTACAATCTTATTACCGTACTTGATGCAAAGTGTCTTGGATTTGAGCTTATTAAAGAATTGTACATGAAAGATTCTGATTTTGAAACCATCTATCAAGCTTGTGAGCATGTTGCAAACAACAAATTCTATAGACATGAGGGATATCTTTTCAAAGAAAACAAACTTTGCATACCTCGTTGCTCTTTACGTGACTTAATTGTTCTAGAAGCCCACGGTGGGGGACTTATGGGGCATTTGGGAGTTGCTAAAACGTTAGGTGTATTGCATGAACACTTCTTTTGGCCGGGAATGAAAAGAGATGTTGAGAAAGCATGTGAACGATGTATAACCTGTAAGCAATCCAAGTCTAAACTTAAACCACACGGGTTGTATACACCATTACCTATCCCTAATGAACCATGGACTGATATTTCAATGGATTTTGTGCTTGGTTTACCAAGGTCTAAAGGGGGACGGGACTCCATTTTTGTGGTTGTGGACAGATTTTTAAAGATGGCTCATTTCATTGCATGCCATAAAACTAATGATGCATCTCACATTGCTAATCTTTTCTTCAAAGAAATAGTTAGACTCCACGGCATGCCTAGGACCATAGTGTCAGATAGGGACGCTAAGTTTCTAAGTTATTTCTGGAAAACTTTGTGGGGAAGGTTGCGCACTAAACTACTTTTCTCTACCACATGTCACCCACAAACAGACAGGCAAACTGAAGTTGTGAATAGAACGTTATTTTCTTTACTACGTGCACTCATCACTAAGAATCTTAAAACATAAGAAGAATGCTTGCCACATGTGGAATTTTCCTATAATAGAATGTACATTTAGCAACTCAATTTTCTCCTTTCGAAATTTTTTATGGGTTTAACCCCTTGTCACCATTGGATCATATTCCTTTGCCTAAAAGTGAGCATGCCAATATTGATGGAATGAAAAAGCTGAGATGGTGAAGGCATTGCATGAGAGGGGCCGAGCTAACATTGAAAATAGGACAAGTCAATATGTCCAACAAGCAAACAAGGGAAGAATGAAAGTGGTGTTCGAATCCGGAGATTGGGTATGATTGCATTTGAGGAAGGAAAGGTTTCCATAAAAGAGAAAATCCAAGCTCTTGTCCAGAGGGGATGGACCTTTTCAATTCTTGAAGCGTATAAACGACAACGCCTACGAACTCGACCTACCCGGTGAGTATAATGTAAGTGCATCTTTTAATGTTACTGACTAATTACCATTTGATGCAAATTTATATTTGAGGATAAATCCTTCTCAAGAGGGAGGGAATGATGGAATCCAATTGCATCCATGGCACCCATGAGCGAGGCACGCAGGGTTGCAACTCAAGGTAGTAAGGATGTTTTGGAACTTCCACAAGGTCCAATGACAAGAGAAAGGTTGAAACAATTCAAATAAGGACTTGCCATGACATGTGGACCGTGACCCCAAACCAAGAGGGTTGAGGAAAATATAATTCAAAGGGGCTTGGACATGACATCAACACAAAAGGGCCGCAGGTTGTCCATTTGATCCAAACATATAATGAAGCCCACGGATCATTCATCACGACCCAGTCAAGAGAGAGTTTGAGTAATGAATTGGAAGAATCTCCACCATTTCAAAATCGTGAAGTGGAGATAAATGACACACGGTCACCACCATCATGAAGGAGTTTAATGTTATTCAATGCACGTGTCTCTACTTTTTCCTTTCAAAAATCATGAAGTGAAGGCCACATAACCCATGATCAAGACACCATCATGAGGGAGTTTAAGGGCTATTCAATGCTCGTGAGGAGGAAATTATTTTCCAACCCATGCTATGCATGCACGACCAAAGCCATGAATTAAGGGACGTTACTAAGAATTGAAGTTTGCATTTAATGCATGAGTTGGTGGTAGTGTTCGGACTTGTAGTCCTATAAATAGTCGAAACATTATGTCATTTTTTAGCTTGGTTTTAAATTATGAACTTGTAAGATTGTATTTCCTTTTAGCTTTTATAAAGCTCTTTTTGACTTTTTTTTGATAAATTCGCTACTTGAAGAATCCTATTGAAAACTTGTTTCTATCAAACTCATGCCACTTTTCTCAAACAAGAAAAGATAAGTTGAATTCTCAACAAGCATGTCAATTTTCGGTCCTTACTTTTGAACCACCAATATTGGTATTGAGTTTAATCACAAATTGACTAAGTTCATATCATTTGATATCAGAGCTCGGATTGAGCAAGCTTGGGATACCTTTGTTTATGTTAGTTTACGGCTCCCTATAGCCGTTGGGTTAGCATATCTCATGGTAGAAGTACCTTTACGTTTCTGTTGTATTCCCTGTTGATTTCTTTAAAAAAATATTCGGCCAAGTCAAACACAAGGGGACAAAGTCCAATATCCCAAAAAAAGGCCTACAAAATTGAATTCCTCTCTTGGCCAACAAAAGAAAAGAAAAGAACAATCAGCAAGAGATTTCTTATTTCTTTGAATTTTCTTTGTTTTCTTTGTGAGTTCATTGGTTTACCTACATGATCCTTGAATAATCAACCCCTCTTGTTCAAGCTCCGATCCTTGAATCAACGTTAGGCTGAACTTGGAATAGATTGCGGCTTAATGAGTTCATAAAGATAATAAAGAAGATTAAGGGAAAAAAGGTGCAAGGGGCGAGATCATTTGAGAGAATGAAAAGCCAAATTTGAGAGCATACACTAGTGTTGAGATTATCTTGAGTATATACATGTAAGTGAGAGGCGAGGAAAACCTTTATATTCTAACTTCTTTCTTGTAGGAACAATGTCTCATGGAGTACTGGATGGGACTGCCCCACAGGAATATCCACCCCAAACGGATCAAAGAGTTCTCACATGCCCTCACAGCTCAATTGAGAATAATGATGGAGGAGGCCCTCGAGCCATTGCATGAATGTTTGGATCAATTGGAGATTCGGGAAGCCCAAGAGCAAACACAATAAAGCCAAGGGCAAGAGGACAAAATTGATGCATGGTCCATGGGAGGAAATGATGCATTCGAGCCACGAGGCTGAGGGGGCCGAGGAGGTATTGGTTTCCCACCGAGGGAACCAAGGCGTACACCACCAAGACAACATGCGGAACCACCAAGGAAGGAACATGACAATGACCTTGGCAACGTCAAGTTGAAGATGCCTTCATTTCAAGGCAAGGTGGATCCAGAGCTATACCTTGAGTGGGAAATGAAGGTGGAGATGGTGTTTGGGTGTCATACCTACACCGAAAGACAATAAGTTAGTTGTCATTGAATTCACAGATTACGCCATCATTTGGTAGGATCAAGAGCTAACCAACCTAAGGAGGTACCATGAACCCGCAGTTGAAATATAGACCGAGATGAAGACATTGATGAGAAGGAGGTTCATCCCTAATCATTATTTTCTGAGTCTTTATTTAAAAAAGGGGTTGAAGCAAGGATCCAAGAGTGTGAAGGAATATTATAAGGAAATTGAGGTGGCCATGACACGAGCCAACATTGAGAAGGATCGAGAGGCCACCATGGTATGTTTCCTCCATGGCCTCAACTGGGAGATTGCAGATGTGATTGAGATCCACCACTATGTTGAAATTACGGATATGCTCTATCAAGCAATAAAGGTGGAGGAGCAATTAAAGAAAAGGGGATCGAGGAGAGGAACCATCGCGGCTACTTCTAGCTCATGGAAACCAAGCACTTTCAAATGGGATAAACCGAAGGCCGAGGCATCCAAGGAGATCAAACCTAAGCCCATGGCTTCCATAGGTACAAATGTTCCTACCCCTAATCATAATAGAGACATAAAGTATTTCATGTGTCAAGGATTGGGATACATTGCTAGCCAATGTCTCAACAAGCGAACTGTGGGGCTAAAACCACAAGGTGGCTATGAGATCGAGGAGGAACCCGAGGAGGAAGCTGAGGTTGATAGAGATAGCCAATTGGAGGGCCAGGATGTGGTTGCCGGAGATTTACTGGTTGCTCGAAGGGTCCTTAGTACCCAAGAACGTGATGAGGACCAAAACCAAAGAGAAAACTTGTTCCACACAAGATGCCATGTCCTCGGGAAGGTGTGCAACGTTATCATTGATAGCGATAGTTGCATAAATGTAGCTAGTCTTCACATTGTGGAGAAACTTGGGTTGAATCCAACCAAAAATACAAAGTCGTACAAGTTACAATGGTTGAATGATTGTGGTGAGGTGCGGGTCAACAAGCAAATCTTGTTTCCCTTCACTATAGGGAAGTATAAGGATCAAGTCCTATGCGATGTTATTCTCATGGATGCATGTCATGTCCTACTTGGACGGCTGTGGTAGTTCGATGTGAAGGCCATTCATGACGGCCGAACTAATAGGTACTCATTTCCACACAATGGCAAGACTATTTTCCTTGTACCTTTATCCCCGAGACAAGTGCTTGAGGATCAATTGAGATTGCAACAAAAGAAAGAGTCCGAGAGTGTAAAAAAAGATGAGAGAAAAGAAGTGAACTCAAGTGAAAAAAAAGAGATGAATGAAAAAAAAGACTTGAGAGAGAAAAAAAAGAGTCCAGTGGCCTATAAAAGAGGATGTATTTTCAAAGCAAGCATTCATTGTGCTTCGGTACAAAGAGGTGTTGATCTCTAACTCTCTTGTCGGTTCTTTGCCGAGCAATATTCGTTTCATTTTGCAGGATTATTAGGATGTGTTCCTAGAGGAAACACCACACGGTTTGCCACCTATTCGAGGGATAGAAGACCAAATTGATCTCATTCCCGGATCCACCTTTCCAAACAGGCCAACCTACCATAGCAATCCCGAGGAAACCAAGGAAATGCAGAGGCAAGTAGAGGAGTTGATGGCCAAAGGACACATCCGCGAGAGCTTAAGCCCGTGTGCCATACCAACATTGTTGGTTCCCAAGAAGGACGAAACGTGGAGAATGTGCACTGATTGTCGTGCCATCAACAACATAACGGTTAAGTATTGTCATCCCATACCTTGCTTAGATGATATGTTAGATGAACTCTATGGTGCTAGCTTATTTTCTAAAATTGATCTAAAAAGCTGGTATCATCAGATTCAGATGAAGGAAGGCGACGAATGGAAGGCTGCCTTCAGGACCAAATATGGTCCATATGAATGGTTGGTCATGCCATTCAGGTTGTCTAACGTCCCAAGTACATTTATGAGATTGATGAATCATGTATTACGTGCTTTTCTTGGTAGATTTGTTGTTGTCTATTTTGATAACATATTAATCTATAGTCAGTTCATGCATGATCATGTGTCACATTTGAGGATTGTGTTAGACGCGCTTAGAAAGGAGAAACTATATGCTAACATTGCCAAGTGCACCTTTTGCACGGACAATATTGTTCTTCTCGGCTTTGTTGTAAGAAAAGATAGCATTGAGGTGGCCAAGGAGAAGGTAAAGGCTATTAGGGAATGACCAACTCCTACCACCATCAGCGAGGTGAGGATTTTTCATGGATTGGCAAGCTTCTACCGGCGCTTTGTCAATGATTTTAGCACGATTGTTGCAAAACTCACCATGATGATCAAGAAGAACCAACCCTTCATGTAGGGCACGGAGCAAGACAAAGTGTTTGCATTGCTCAAGGAAAGGTAAAGTATTGTACCATTGCTTTCTTTACCTGATTTCACTAAAACGTTTGAGGTCGAGTGTGATGCATCAGGAATATGTATTGTGGTTGTTTTGATGCAGGATGGAAGACCCATAGCCTACTTTGGCGAGAAGTTGAGTGGAGCCACCCTCAATTACCCCACGTATGACAAGGAGCTTTATGCATTGGTTCGAGCATTGAAAAATTGGTAACATTATTTGTGACCAAAAGCGTTCGTGATCCATACGTACCATGAGTCCCTCAAACACTTGAAGGGTCAAAAAAAGTTCAATAGGAGACATGCGAAATGGATGGGGTTCTTAGACATTTCCCTACGTGATTAAGTACAAAATAGGTAAGGAGACTGTGGTAGCTGATGCCCTTTCTTGGAGGTACTCTTATTACAATATTTGATGCAAAGTGTCTTGGGTTTGAGCTTATCAAAGATTTGTATGTCCAGGATTCTGATTTTGAAACCATCTATCAAGCTTGTGGTATGTTGCATTCAACAAATTCTATCGACATGAAGGATATTTTTTCAAGGAAAACAAACTTTGCATACCTCGTTGCTCTTTACGTGACTTAATTGTTCTTGAAGCCCACATAGGGGGACTTATGGGGACATTTTGGGTTGCTACAATGTTATATGTATTGCATGAACACTTCTTTTGATCGAGAATGAAAAAAGATGTTGAGAAAGCATGTGAATGGTGTATACTAGGAAGCAATCCAAGTCTAAACTTAAACCATACGGGTTGTATACACCATTACCTATCCCTAGTGAATCATGGATTGATATTTCCATGGATTTTGTACTTGGTTTACCAAGGTCTAAAGGGGGAAGGGATTCCATTTTTTTGGTTGTAGACAGATTTTCAAAGATGGCATATTTTATTACATGCCACAAAACTGTTGATGCATCTCACATTGAGAACATTTTATTCAAAGAAATAGTTAGACTCCACGACATGCCTAGGACCATAGTGTCATATAGGGACGCTAAGTTTCTAAGTTATTTTTGGAAAATTTTGTGGGAAAGGTAGGGCACTAAACTACTTTTCTCTACCACATGTCACCCACAAACAGACGGTCAAACTGAAGTTGTGAATCGAACATTATCTTCTTTACTATGTGCACTTATCACCAGGAATCTTAAAAAGTGGGAAAAATGCTTACCTCATGTGGAATTTGCCTATAATAGGAATATACATTCAGCAACACAATTTTCTCATTTTGAGATTGTATATGGTTTTCATCTGTTATATCTTTTGGATCTAACCCCTTTACCATTGAGTGAGCACACAAACTTAGATGGCAAGAAAAAATCCGAAATGGTGAAGATGATACATGAGAAGGCTCAGAGTAACATTGAAAGGAGTCCAACAAGCCAACAAGGAGAGAAAGAAAGTGATGTTTGAACCCGGAGATTGGGTTTGGCTACATTTGAGGAAGGAAAGATTTTTGGAGAAGAGAAAATCCAAGTTGTTGCCGAGAGGAAATGGACCATTCCAAGTGAGCGCATAAATGAAAATGCCTACAAGCCCGACCTACCCGGTGAGTATAACGTAAGTGCATCCTTTAATGTGGCTGATTTATCTCATTTTGATGTAGATTCGGATTTGAGGACAAATCCTTTTCACGAGGGAGGGAATGAAGCAACCCATGTTGCACCCGTGGACAAGGCACGCATGGTAGTAACTCGAAGTAGTAAGGATGTTTTGGAACTTCCACAAGGCCCAATGACAAGAGCAAGGTTGAAACAATTCAAAGAAGGACTTGCCATACTAATCCATGACATGTGGGCCGTGACTCCAAACCAAGAGGGTCGAGGAAAATATAATTCAAAGGGGCATGGACACGATATCAGAACAAAGGGCCGCAAGTTGTCCATTTGATCTAACCATATAATGAAGCCCACAGATCATTCATCACGACCCAATCAAGAGAGAGTTTGAGGAATGAATTGGAAGAATCTCCACCATTTCAAAACCATGAAGTGGAGATAAATGCCACATGGTCACCACCATCATGAAGGAGTTTAAGGATATTCAATACACGTGTCTCTACCTTTTTCTTTCAAAACTCATGAAGTGAAGGCCACATAACCCACGATCAAGACACCATCATGAGGGAGTTTAAGGCTATTCAATGCACGTAAGGAAGAAATTATTTTCCATCCCATGAATTGAAGACTACGCATGCATGGCCAAAGCCATGAATTAAGGGAAGTGACTAAGAATTGAAGATGGCATTTAATGCATGAGAATGCTTTGATTAATGGCCAACTGGAAAATCTGGATAAATAGAAATGAAGTGGCATTTGCCGCGGGTGGCGAACACCCATCAGTGACCTTTGAAGATTTCATGTTCCGTACCTAGGCGATGATGAAGGCAAATAAACGAGCAGGAAGCTACATCTTCACGGATTGGATTCAGTGCCCGATGGAGATAATAAACTGTTGAATACAAGGACTTCCGTTACCGGTGAGATTGAGAAGACAACGGGTCCCAATTTGAAGAATTTCACAGAATTAATGAAGTTGTGTTTGTGTTTGAAGAAACAACAGACATGGTGGAGTAAACAATGCCGGCCTTTAAATTTGTATTCATCACCTTTATCCTTATTTAATAAAAAATTCTTAACTAAGAAAAAAAAGTTGGGTTGGTCTTAGTTTTCACTTTTCAGTCTGCTCATGTTCGAGTTTAGCAAAATCAAACATTATAAGATTGTGCAGGGTAAATGCTACTCATATTAGTCCTTGCTTATTTTTTTTTATGTTGGTGGAATAAAACATAAACAATGAACAATGGCCTTTTTTTTTTATCAATTAGGATGATTGATTAATAGCTAGTTCCAGTTTCACATCCGTGTAAGTGGCCTTATTGATGGGCTGCTGAATTCTATACCTTTTTGGCTGCAAAGCCCATTCTTTAATACAATCTCAGTTACCCCAAAAAAATAAACAATGACAGTGTAGGCAATGGTGAAACTGTGTATGGGTGGGTCCGAGCTTTAGCCCATTGTCTTGCTGCCCTCTCAGGTGCATTCACCGCCGCCTCAGAGAGAAGAGCAGAATGGTTACGGGTTTCGGGTTCCGGGATCTGCACGAAGAGAGTGGTGGTCGACGCCAGGCACCACTTGATTGGCCAATTGGCATCCATTCTTGCCAAGGAGCTTTTGAATGGTCAAAGAGTTGTGGTTGTACGCTGTGAGGAAATATGCCTTT
>JAOWBN010000020.1:824038-835049 GCA_028565015.1 Pinguicula moranensis | reverse complement strand
TCCGAGACACCTCTATTCTAAAAATAATTATCTTTTAAGTACTTACGCAAAACACCACCCCTTCTAAAAATAAGAAGAATAAATAGAAGTAGTAGAAGAAGGCCTGCGCAAAACAGGGTCGAAGTATGATACGATGAAGCAACTTCTCATCTTTCCAGGAGCTAGCAAACCTATCAAAACGTCATCTACAATGCCAAACGCGGCTGCCACCATGTCCCCTTCCACGATCTCTGCTGCTACCATAAACTATGAAATGCACAGTGGATAAATCATAAGAACCACCAGTCTGAACGCAGAGCATGTGATGAAAAGAAATTCATTGAAAGTTCGAGTTTTTCTAAGTCGAAAACGCGTGAGATTTCAACCAACAAACAAATGCATCTTAAGCAACACGAGAAACCATGGATGAGTTTGACTTTGAAAATGGGGCTAACCTGGAGGAGGTGGTGCGCCACGCCCCATAGCAACTAGCTCAGGGCTGACCTTCTGTCCAGCCTCTTCGAGTATATTAATGAGATCCTTTGCAAATGGCATTAGCAGCAGTGAAAAAAGTGTATGCAGTACCCTTGGCACCAGCCCTTCCTGTTCGGCCAATTCGATGGACATAATCTTCAAGAGATCCTGGGAAATCATAGTTGATAACAAACATCACATCCTTCACGTCTGCAGGTTCAAACAGAAAAAAACGTGTATGAATATTTGTGAAGAGGAACTGAACTCAAGTAAAAGTCCTTCGTTTTGCAATTGAAACCTAATAACAGCAAACTTTGAACAATCCTTCAAATAATCCACACACTAAATCAATCAAAGGATCGGGATTCTCCAGGTGAAACACATCAACTGGATGAAAGTAACAGTAAGTTCAACATGAATACAAATTAATTATTTGATGCTTCGAAAGACGGGTTATATAATTTCAGAGAACAAAATAACATGACTACTCACACGTGCTAGTACAAACTTCTTATCTCATTATGGTAAACATAGTCGTGCTGATGCCTACGAATGAAGAGAATTTTCCCCTTATGTTGTTGTTAGATGAGAATGCTTTCTACATATGACATTAAATTTTAAATTTTCGACAAATTTACAGGAAACTTAAAAGGTCATCATCAAGAGTATACATACCGAGACCCCGAGCTGCAACATCTGTTGCTGTCATTATGGGACTCTTGCCAGCTCTGAATTCTGACAGGACCCAATCTCTTTCGGCTTGACTTTTGTCTCCATGAATAGATAACGCAGGCCATCCATCCATACGGAGTTGCCTGGTAATCTGATCACATCCTTTTTTAGTGTCCATAAATATCAATATCTTGCTCCCATCCATAACGTCCTCTAGAAGCTTCAGTAGTCTGAATTTGTGATCAAGTTAAAAATACATACATGTAAACAACTGCTGAAGCATTTAACAAGAGAGAAGGAATTGACCTAAGAATAACGGAAAGAAAGAAACATCCAACCCTACTTGTTATATTTTTGATTCTCAGAGACAATTTGAACATGCTGCTGAATGGAATGGTTGGCCTTCAAATCAGGCGAACCAATAATAACCTGCAAATACACGAAACAGAAAAGCAAAAATGTTACTCATAAGGATCCTTATTCTGGCAAAACTTAGTTAAAGTACATTCGTTTCTTTTCTTTTTTTGGCTTTTGCTTGTTGAGTCTGGACAAGCTTCAATCCTTTAGGCTATCCGCCGCCAGTCAGTGGCTCCAAAATTCAGCCATTATGACAAACTAACTAGCATAACAGGTTAAAAAACCACTGAGACCAAAAAACTTTAGCCCTCTCCTTGGACCAGAAACACAATCAACTCCATCCAAGCAAAACCCCAAAAAAGTAAAGAAACTTACGAAATAATCTACAAAAATATTATGGATTCACGGATGAAGAACCTGGAGTACACACATGTAATAAATTCATTGAGACACTAGGAAAAGGAACACCACTTACTTTATATGGATTAAAGAGAGAACGCCGGGCAAGTTGTTCAACTTCCTTGGGCCATGTAGCACTCCAGTACAAAGTTTGACGGTCCGGACGAATCTGGATATAATATTGAGAATCAAGGTTTATGTTTCAGTCCCAAAAATATAAACAAGCTTGTACATGTCATCAGGTTAATTAGTGGACAGACTACGCAAAATCCTATAGATTGTTTTGGATAAGAATATCATAATGAACATCTCAGACCAGATGGAAGCAGCTGGTAATCATAATAAAATTGAAACTTCCACTTTCAGTTTAAAAAGGCTCACTGAATTGGGCCAACCTGATCAACAATTTTTCTTATCTGAGGCTCAAAACCCATGTCCAACATTCGGTCTGCCTCATCTAAAACCAGATAAGTGACCCTACGCAAGTTTGTATGATGAGATTCCAACATGTCAATTAGCCTTCCAGGTGTAGCAATGACAATTTCAACACCTAGTCATAAAAAACCTGATAAATTAGTGAGATGTTTAATGAAGAAATGCTAAAAGGAGAGTAAGGGAAAAGAAGAAGCCAGAAGGGATACCCGATCCATGAACTCACGATACAGTAGTAAAGTCTGGAGCTTATCACCACCTACCTTTCTGGAGATCACGAACTTGGGGTCCCTTAGGAACCCCTCCATAAATGCATGTATTCTTAATCTTTGATGATGCACCAAATTTAGTGGCTTCTTGCTGTATCTGGACCGCAAGTTCACGGGTTGGGGCTAATACTAAAACTATTGGGCCGTCTCCCGGAGCTAACAAAGAACCACATAAAATTCGAGGATTAAATTAACTCTTAAAATCACAGAAAGTGAAAATCTAAAAAATGATTACTATGTTTATTAGGCCCAGTATCACTCAATGCACATCCAACACATAAACAGAAGATCCTTGAATACCTAAAAATGGTTGAGCATTAACATGAACAATAGATGGCAAGAGGTAGGCGATAGTCTTCCCAGAGCCTGTTTCTGCGATACCGATAAGATCTCTCCCCTTCAAAGCCATAGGCCAACCTTGAGCTTGGATAGGTGTTGGTTCAGTAAATCCAGCCTTATCAATTTCTTGCATAACATATTCTGTAAAGAAATAGACACATCAATGTTCAGAAGAAAAGGAATGTACAAGTTGTTGAATGGACCAATTCATCTTAAAGCATGAACTCACACAGAGGACACCCATTAACAATTAGCTAATTGAAGCGATAAACTTACACACAGACATCATTAACATTCAAGCATGGATCTTTGCCATGCCAGATTTAACATAAAACATGAAGTCGAGGGATAAAGATTGGACATTATGTGTCAGCTGCCTCATCTTAGATTTCCATATTAAATAAACAATGAGAGTCCTTCCTTATCACTCCTGGGTGAGTATTGTGATCACCGCCAACTCATATAGTTCAACTAAAACAACTAAGTAAAAAATTTCCTCAGAAAAATAAAATATACCTTAAATGATATCTAAGGCAATAACATCAGACCTTGTATTCTTAGGACTACCCCCATATACTATACCTAGTAACATAATCTGCACTCTCTCAACAATCCAAACAAATGAAAATGAGATACTACTGAAGTTTTCAACTTTAAAAAATATT
The DNA here is from genome assembly GCA_028565015.1 of Pinguicula moranensis. Lineage (NCBI taxonomy): Eukaryota > Viridiplantae > Streptophyta > Magnoliopsida > Lamiales > Lentibulariaceae > Pinguicula > Pinguicula moranensis. Next base: position 831,463 of record JAOWBN010000020.1, on the reverse strand, counting down.
GCACCAAGAAACATATCACATTGCTTAATTGGCAACTGACCTTTTGTCTGGCAACTAAACAATCATTCTAAAAGTTCATATCTTTATGTTCATGAACGGAAAATATAAATGAAAAAAAGATGGTGGCTAGAAGACTGAAGTCATAGATCATGACAAGTTTCAATGTACAATGAAGAGTTGTTAGAGTGAAAGAAGTATGAACAAATCAAGTATACGATCAAATTACCTGGAAAACCGACATCTTTAAAGCTCTTAACTGGCTTGGGAACATCCTTTCCATCGACAGTGATCTCCCGTTTCCTCCTATACTCCTCCACCTCACGTTCCGACATAGCAGCTACAGATGGAGACTCCACATAAAAGTTCTTCTCAAACGGCGGTAGCCCATCCAATTCTGATTTCCGTGATGGCGAAGTGTCACCGCGCTCATACTTCGATGAAGATGAAGGGCGGTAACTGCTCTCATTTTTATACCCAAAACCCGAATCCCTAAAAACATGAAAAGTATGTCAAGCTTTATTCTAGTTGAAATCACATGCAACTGATCAGTGATAAGTTAACTTGAAAGTAAACACATCGAATGCGTGAATTCGGGACGAAAAAGTTGGGTTCTTACCCACGCCGGTCACGGTAGGAACCAGGGTCCGTGGCGCGGCTGTCGTAGCGGCTCATGTTGTCAGCTCACTCCAAATTCCTCGGAGATTCTAGAAAACTGATAAACAAGGGTTTTGAGCAAAGCGTAGGATGAAAAGGGCAACTAGGGATTTCGGAACTCGGGAGGACTCTAAAGACTTCTACGATTTTGAAGGCAGATGTTTTACATTCTGTGTGGAGTTTATTAATGGTCGGTTTAAGGCTAAGGGTGTTTTGTGTAGTTTTTTATGCTTATAATTGGTTTATAAGAATTTTTTTAAAAAAAATAAGAGTTATTTTAAAAAAAAGTACTTATAAATTAATTATAATTTTAATAATGCTGCACAAAATAAAATTTAAGAATAAATATTTAAATGTTTTTATAATAAAATGATATATATTATAAATATTTTTTATTAAAATTTAATTTTATAGTATATTAAATAATTTAAAATATATAAATTATATAGTAACGAAAGAATGCGACTGTCTATCAATTATATATATATATTTTATATTTTATTTTTATTCTTTGATAAGTCAATTATATTTTATTTTTATTAGAAGAGATATAAATTTCTGATTTTGTTTAAATTTTTTATAAATTACTTAACTGTAACTCTCTTTTTTCTCGTTTTAAGTGAAAAATTTATTTGCCTTTGCCTAACCCCCAAAACCCGAAACCTTACCTTACCGGTAGAAGAAGCCTAACCCAAACAGGGCCGTAGATTCTGCCGGGAAATTGAATGGCGGTAGCGCTTCCCATACTCTCGCTCTCTTACACCGTCAGAGCTTCATCGGTGGATACTGCACAGCGACTTCGATACAATCCCCACCGCACGTATCCAAAGAAACCAGAAGCTTCGCCGGCAGCATCGACTTCCTCCGTAGCGACCTCATTGGAGAAGAACACTGCTAAGATTTCCATTGCAGACCTTCTTAAACGCGATATATCCAGAATAACTCATGGTATTGTTCGATTCTATTAATGTAACGGACTCGACATGGGTTAATTCTCACGGCGCGGCATTGTGGTGGACTATGAATTGTTCTGTCTTTATGATCTTGTGTTGTTTGGATGTTTATACAGTTCAGTTAATGTGGTCTTGAATTAGTTATATCATGATGACGGATGAATTTATTTATTCTGAAATAGGCTTAAGTACATGTCGTTCCTCTACTTTGATTCATAAGCTGGTGAGATGTCATAACTTGTGCACTGATCTGATTAATCGATTTGTTTTCGTAGTAATATCAATGCAAGTAGCATTCATGATGATTATATTGCGCACAATGCAATTATAATCTTCCTCTGCTGATTACTCTTGGTTTTGTATGGGTTTGACAAATCGATCATGCATGTTGTCTTGTGCGCTTGACATTAAAATTTTTGCATCAATGTTAGTAGCACTAAAATTTGTCTATCTTGAATAGTGGAAGTCGAGAAGTCATACTTGGGGTATGAGACATGGCTTCCTAATCCCCCCAAAATGGAGAAGCCTAGATCTATGTTCAATCCGGCATCACTGGCATACCTTGGTGACTGCATTTATGAGGTTTTCACATGATTCCCTTCTCTGCTTCAACGTTCAGTGCTCCAAAACATATCAAGCTTATTTTAACTTACGTGATATATGAAATGAGTAGTGTTCAAAAATGTTTTGTTTTTTTTGGATTATGAGGGTATCCGAGTACTTTACGGAACCGAGTGTCAACAATGATATTAATCTGAGCTATCAGTAGTTTTTTAATATATGCACAGTTCTCTAATTAATTTATATCATTCTTTAAACTCGAGGTTACTAGATGCTATTCTTTAAAAGATTGAGATTTCAACACTACTTGCTTTGCATTCATCAGTTCTCACATGCAAAGGAGACTCATTGGAAAGCTTCCAATACTGAGACAATCTTCTATATTCTGGAATGTGTCCAATAGAATGTTATAGTCATCATGGCGTACAATCTCAAAGCATATACTTCTAGACTGAATAACACTTAACCATGTAGTTCTTTCTTACCACAACTGTATATTACTGCTATTTTTTAAATATGATGAATCGGTAGGTAAAATTGATACTCTCTCGCATTTACTTGCAGCTTGTACCTCTTTCTAATGTAGTCTGAATATTCATGTCATTTTTTGATAGTGCTTCAATTTTTGGTTGTCTAATCCTCTGATTTGTCTATGGGTGCCTCACCAATTGGGGACAGCTATATGCTCGCAGGCATTTTTTATTTCCTTCCTTAAATATTGACAAATACAATGAACGCGTGATGGCTGTTGTACGTTGTGAGGCACAGGTATTGCATCCTGCCATTCTTTTTGAGTTATTCACTTATTTTTTGTTAAAGATGTGTGCCTCTGCATTTAAATTTCGTAGTATGATGCATATATATGATGGGTTGTTAGTAAATTTCATCAGTTTCACTTGAAAAATTGGATTTACTTTTACCAGTGAGAATGTGTCCAAAGCCATATATATATATATGCATGTATCTTCGTACATAACCGCTTAAGTTTCATTGGAACTGATATTGGAATGCCCTATTTCAGGATGCTACATTGAAAACTCTTTTGAGTGAAAAGATCTTATCACAGGAGGAGAGGTTCGTAGTTTATGTATTTGTATTTGTGCATGCTTTTGCAGTTCCATTATTATGCACCAAGTGACCCATCTAAGTTCCTAGGCCCAACCAGATAATTTTATTCTTCCATCTTTTCTTTTATAAGGCATTATGCATTATTTGGGCTTTTATATAGTCTTCCATCTTATAAGCAGGGATGTGTTGCGTTGGGGGAAAAATATTGGTTCGTCTAAGACAAGGACAAAAAAACGAGCAGGTTCTGCCATTTATAGCAGGGCATCTTCACTGGAGACGCTTGTAACTTTCTTGAACCTTTTAATTTTGGCAATCCCTAAAGGATCCTTATCATGTCTTTTACATTTTATAATTTACTTGGGCCCTCAGTCTTCTGTCTCTCCAACTCAGCGTTGTAAAATAGTGGCATAACCCATTAACACTAAACTGCCTACTTGAATTGGGTACGGCAAATGATGTGGTTGCAATTTCTCTTAGGTTGGTTATCTATACCTCACAAATGTTGGACGGTTAAATGAGATCATGGAAAAAATCGGCTTTTCCATCGACACTCCTACTACCTCGGAACAAGTAAAGATTGGTATTACCCCAAAACCTGAAGGGATTGCCTAAGCCTAAGACATGACCATGGCTGAGGTGCGTTCCTCTTCAAGCATCAAATTTTGTTGCATTTCTGCATTAATCTGTAGTGGTATAAACAAGTACTGTTGTGAATATATTGATTCTATTCTGAAATCTTATTGATGCTTTAGAGATCATACAAGTTACCGGACAGTTGAAGGTCTTACGATCTCCCTCTCCAAGACTTCTTCGGTTGATCAGACAATACCATATACATTGCATCTAGCCAATTATCTGAAGAATATGTTTCATTTGAGAGCAACTAAAGACTTCAACACCGGTGAGTTTCTATCCTATGCTGACCTAGCCAGGGCTTTTCGTCTTAGCATATCAACTTCCCCTTATTTTTCATATGTAGATAAAATTTCTGAAGTGCCTACGTAAGATGCTCTTGGCACAACCATGTCCTTTTGTTATCATTACCCTTATCTTTTAGTATGGGGTTGACACAGCAGGTGATGGGGATGGATGGCAACGAAAATCTGTTCTTGTGTTTTTATCCACAAGTACCATTAATCCATTTGAGTGGCACTCTGCAATCTGCTTTCCACGAGCTGCCACATATTTTTTCTCCGCATGTTAAAGGATTTTGATTAGACACAAAACTGTCCAGGAAAAATTGGTTGCTAGAGAATAACACTACTGTTCCATTGGATAACGGAAGTCCCATTTAGGGACCCCAAATGCAACTAGCAGGAAAAAGTGTAGTGTGGCCAACGTTTACGCTATCCATGTCATGAGTATGTGGCAAATCTATCCACTTACTCCGATAAGACAAGGAATAGCAATTGCGCCAACTCAAGAAGAGAACAACGTGACGTGAAGGATAATTGATCACGTAACATGACTTACAAACAAAGTTTGGCAAGGGACTTAAATCTTTTGTGCTTTGGTGAATGATGTTGTGTCTTCTTTAACCAGTTCGTTACTCTTCTATAATGGGGATATCTTTAGTTTGATCTAGTCAAATATTAGCAAACATAATGTGGTTGGTGGGGGTGAAATGATCCCCCTTACTCCCTTTCTAATCGGGAGTGCGGTCGGGGAATGGGAATAGTTTTTCGTTCCCAAATTTTTTTGGAATTGGAACGAGAACGGCAACAACCTATTCTCGAAGCGAATTATGGTTTCAGACAATTTAAAAATTTGGGAATTTGAGATTTTCGAATTCCTGAATCTGGATTTCAAAAGTGGGGAATGAGAATAATTTTTTGTTCCCGAAAAAATTTAATCGAGGGAACAATCTATTTTCAAACCGAAATTACGAAGTGTAGTCTCCTTGTGTATGCAGGTTGGCGTTCATCGATCATCTCGCTCTCACTGGGTTTTTTGTGTGTGTGTGTTCGAAGAGCCGAGGATCTCCACGGAAACAGTCTCTTGATCTTTTTATAGAGGTCAGGGTATGATTGAGTACATCTCACCCTTCTTAGACCCTGCTGAAAGACGAGATATATTGTGTATGTTTGGTTTTGTTTGGTTTATCTAATCTTGAATTTATAGCGTCAAGTGGGCAGTTTGAATCGTTATGGACCTGAATTTAACTGACGGCCCGTGACATGTGGGTGCATTGGATCCGGGACCCAACACGAACTGTTGATGCAGAATCGGCACGTGGTCCTGGATTCTTTTTTAATTTAAAATAATTTTAATTCAAAAATATCAATACCGAACTCGTTGAAATGAGACCAAGAGTAAAGACCTTATTTATATCCTTCCCTACTTGAAATAAATTATTTCTTCTTCCTATTAATTACACTTTTCTTGAACATCTCCCACTCTCAATAATAAATAGGGTGAAGCATCCCCTCCTCTATGCCTATCTGCATCTCTTGTGTGTTTGCTTTATGTGGGGGGCCGTTAAAATTGAGGTTTGCTGGCCCCTATTTCTATTCTAGGGGTGTTTAATCAAAATATCGATCTCGACCAAAAGTCATCGAAATCAACTAAAATCGAATATTGTACCGATTAAGATCGGGAATGAAAAATTGTTCCCTATACATTTTTTTGATATCCGTAGTATCCGAGCGTGGTTCAAATAGTTCACGGGATACATGCAGCGCGATCTCATCACATATACCAATTAAGTCGCGGGCCGAAGCCTGGGATCGTGGCCCTGACAACACTTTCAACAAGCGGGAGATTCGATACTTGTACCTTTAGGTAAACCCTGAGGCAGACGCTATTCAGTATCGATTTGGTAATTTAGTATTTGGTTTTATCAAATAATCGATCAAAAAACTGTTCTTGTGTTCTTATCGACAAGATTTGTTTTAATGATTTCTGTCCTTTAGTCTTTCCGACTGGATTTGTTTCAATGATTCCCCACAACACAACACAAATTAATTTGGTAGTTTTGTGCGGTTTGATTTGTGTGGGTACACAGAAAATGACGTTATGAGCTGGAAATGTTTGACCTATTTCCCCTCAATTCACATGTTACTCATATTATAGACCTCAATAAACGAGGAGGTGTAAATGATTTTGTAAAAGTACTAGAAAATGTTGGAGATCTCCACGTAACAAACACACACTCTGTTTCTTGTTGTGCTGTAAACAGCTACACCTGTGGACTCCTATTTTTATCATTTGTATTTTTCAACCACATCGTTGAAAAAGAGAGCCTATGAAAGACAAAATGGCCTAAACTCCAACGAGTATGGTGGAGAATGTGAAGACAGGGGATCCATATTTGGTTAAAGTTGTTTTATTAGGTGATGCATTATTCAGATTTCAGGGTGTTTTTTTAATTAAATATGATTATTTTTAAAATAATATATTATGCATGAGAGATCCCAACAAGATATTTTAAATTTTCAATACTTTAATATGAAGTTTTATAGCATTTATAATAAAATGAGGATTTTTAAATAATTGTGTATTTTGTTTTGGTATGTAACTCATTGTATAGTTTGTTTGTTTTATTATCAACAGAGGATGTAACCAGGGGTGGCCAAACAGTTCTGAATTTTCCCGAACATGAATTTTCAAAAAATTTGGGAATTTGGATATTCGGGATGGAATCGGGACTAGATTTCTGGTCCCGTTTATTTTCGGGATGGGTTCGGGTAATGGTCATACCCGTCCCGATTATTCATTTTTAGGCAAATAACTTTGAGAATTCCCGAAATTCGTCCCATTTCGTTACCCGAATTTTAAAAATTTTTGGAAATTCGAATATTCGGGATGGGAACGAGACTAAATTTTTGGTCCTATTTATTTTTGGACCATATATAAACAAAGTATCCAAAACGGAAGCAGTTTTTTTTTTTATATAAATTTCAAAACTGAAGCTATACTATAATATATGAACAACATACAAGCTCTCTCAAGACATCACATTGACAACATATATAAGGGGAATGACCCCTTCCCACATATAAAGTCACACAAAATTTCACAAAATTCTAGCCATGCATTAGAGTGCAAATCTATGGCCAGATTTAAACAACAAAATTAAGAAAAACAATTAAAAAAACTAAACACTAAAACCAAAAAAATCAAACCCTAAAATTGGAAAACCCTAAACCCTAAAAAACCCTAAACAGAAAAATGACATCATATTCAATTG
>JAOWBN010000020.1:795697-809270 GCA_028565015.1 Pinguicula moranensis | reverse complement strand
CGGTCCCGAATTTTTTTTTTAAGTAAAAAATTCGGGATTTCGGGAAATCCCGAAGTCCCGCAGTCCCGTATCCCGAACTTTCCGAATTTTTTGGGACTTCGGGAATACGGGACGGGAACGGGATTCGGCTTACTGGTCCCGAAATATTTCGGGACAGGACAGGAACGAGAACGGGTAATTCCCATCCCGAATTCCCGAATAGTCATCCCTATAATTTATTGGGTATGTTTGATTTCGTTTTGATAGTAACTAAAGCAACAAGGACGGAGGAGAAAATAATTAAACTCCTCCAATTTCTTCCGTTAATAAGAAAAAAATAATTATTTGTTATTTTAAAAAAATACCCTCTTTAACAAATGGAAATTTTAATTTCACACTTCCAAAAAGTCCTTAATCGCTATTAACAAACCAAATAATTCCTATCCAAAAAAAAGGCAAATGATAATTAAATTGTAGTTTTTATCCACGGCTGTTTTGCGCAGCCTTTTTAAAATTATAATTGTCTTATAAACATATTTTTTTTCAAAAAATAAGTATTTTGCACAGCCAAACTTATCATACTTGTTCTTATTTTAAGAAGATAAACATTCTAAAAAATAAGTACTTCCTTACATATTTTTTTTTCTTCTAAAAAAAAGTACCTCAATTCCGGCACGCGCGGGAGGGCTCCGGCGACCGGCGGCGGGGGCTCCGGCACGGCTGGTCCGAAAAATTTCGGACCCTCCGAGACACCTCTATTCTCAAAATAATTATCGTTTAAGTACTTGCGCAAAACACCACCCCTTCTAAAAATAAAAAAAAGTAGTAGAATAAGGCCTGCGCAAAATAGGGCTTAAATGATCGTTGTTAATTTACTAGAAAATTCTTGCTCCGTCAATGTTCTATCTGACAAATAATTGAATGCAGCTTAGTAATGGGTTTAGGGGCCAAAACCATGATTGAAAGTGGAGAAATGCTCCGCGCGTTTAACAGCAGATGGACGGTTGGGATTGATGTTTAACACGTGGTGATTGATGTTAAATATGCGGGGCCCACATTTCTTGTGGAATTTTTGTTAAAATTTATTGCGCTATATCATTTCTATTGAAAGGAGGTTGTGGAACCAATTTTGAGTAGGGCTACAAATGTTTTTTCTTTGAATTGACCTACTTTAGCTAGAGGTGGATAACAATAGTACGGTCCGACGATGTCCGCTATCACTTCCGTTAAGTTAGCGGATAAAGGTGGCGATTTAATTACAACTATTGTTATCCGCTAAGTCACACTGCTATTCCGTTACAGTAAAAGTAGCGGTAGCGGTACAATGTAACAAAAAAATAAAAATAAAAATTCTAAAACCTAAACCTAGCATAACAATGACTAGGGCCGATCAATCGAATATAACTAACCGATTGTAAAGCACATTCATCACAATCCATTGAAATATACACGCACATCAAACCAATAATAAGCATAAAAAAATAATTATCCAACAATAACAAGAAATAAATAGAGTTTACATTTTCAACAAATTACGGAACGAAGCAATTTCGCTACCATTATCATTATAATACCGGATAATGAAATCTAATCCCACTAACGCTATCATTAATGCCAGATAGCGACAATAAATTATCCTTTATCCACCATTGACGCTAGCCCTATCTCTGTCCACAACGTACCCAGTACTAAGTTGGGGTCTGTGGGTCAGATATACGCGACCTTACCCTTGTAATTATACAAAGAGACTGTTTTCGTTGTGATCCAATATGCATTTCGTCATTTGATATATTGAGTTCCACCAACTTCATTAAATAAAAATAATAAAATTTAATAGAGCTATTTTTCTGTAGTCCATTATTAACCGTAACTTAGCCCCTGTTTTGCGCAGCCTTCTTAAAATTATAAGTGGATTATAAGCACATTTTTTCAAAAAATAACTCATCAATCTCGTAGTTCGAGGTTCTTAAAAGCCAATTATAATTTTAAGAAAGTTGCGCAAAATGGGCCCTTAGTGGGATCATGGACTTGAAAGGAACTTCATCTCCTTTATCAATTTCTATAACATATTTACATTTAATATGTTTTTTTTTTCAACATAGAACATGTCGGCGGCTCAGGGGACGGAGTCAAGGGGCGAGCGGGGGCGTCCCCCTAAATTGTAAATTTTATGAGATTTTTTTTTCGACCCCCTCCCTCCCCCGACCCGACTTTAGCTCCACCCCAGTTTGAACATTCAAGCTCTGCCCGCGCCTGTCCAGTAAAATATTTTTTACTCCCGGCAGGAGGATGATAAGAAAAAATGGGAATAAAAAATAAAGGACGCCGAATCAGAAACCGGCAACTCATTAGGGCGGCGTTAAGTAACGCTCGGTCTTTACATTGGCGTTTTTGCATCCATAAAATGTCTGAAGCAGGCGTGAAAGAAATCGTCAATCAAGCACCAATACATACACAAGCATCTGAGATTGCGGAAACGAAGGAAAGAGAAGATGGGATTTCTTGAAAACGCTGCAAGAGAGAGGAGGGCATATACAACAAATAGTAGGATGAGGAAGAACGCTGTTCAAGTGGCTGCGTTGATTTGGAGAGTTATGAATTGGGGAATAAGGGGGAAGAGGAGAAGAAAAGCGAAGAGAAAAAGCGAGGAAAATTTGAAGAGAAAGATGGTGACAGGCGTCTGTATGTGCCACTTGGCCGGTTCCTATTGGATGGGAGCCGGGTTCGCTTCCGACCGCAATACATGTCAGTGGGTGTGAACCCCTTATAGTCCCCTTGGACTGGACCCTGGCGAATCCGTATTTGTATTGTTGTGTGGTAACGTAGCTGTCACACAAAGCACGTACGCTTACTTTCTCTCTCAAGAATCCAATCTCTCTCTCTATTTATTTCGCTTGTCTGGCTCTATTCTTTCTCTCTCTTCATATTCGCGTTCCTCGCAGACTCATATACCCTAATCCCCCTTTTGCCTCCGTCTACCGCTCCTAGTATCTCCATCACCTTATAGACGGATAGGATTGAGGAAGACTGGACTTTTATAAGTTGTTTTGTGGGTTTTTGATCTCTGAGCGTGTTGGTATGAATGATGCTTTCTTTTGGAGTACTGCTTATTCCAATCTCTGAGGCGTTGTTTTGTGGCTAAAGCTGAAACTTTTTTTTTTTTGCACTTCGTTTTGATATGGGCACCTCTCTATTTCTTGCATGTTGTGAGTATAAGTCTAAATTAAGTTGAAATGATCATCTTTCGTCTTTAGGTGGCTTTATCTGTGCAATGTAGGGTTCTGGACCTCTCTTTCAGATTGAATTTGAGAAGTGGTGTTTAAATTAATATGTGTTGATCTCTCATGAATTAAATTTTGTTGAATGTACAAAATGCTTAAACAAACATATACTTGATTAATTACATTTATTTGAAGATATAAGAATCAGTGATTTCGATATCTTTGTCAAGTGATTTTGATTAAATGTTATATCTTGCACATTCACTCATGATATTTTTGTCCTTTTCCAAATTCTGATTCTCACATATATATATACTGTGAGGTTAGGAAGGCAATAGTCCACTCTGGTTATTTCTGTTACTGGAGCAAGTAATATTGGAGTTGCTAAAGTTTGGATTCAAAATGGAATGCCAATAGTTCTAGGTAATAAGATTACTGTGTGCACCAGGTACTTTGCCATAATAAGAGTGCATATAGTTGTAGGTTACTGAAAATTAAATAACTCAGCAGATGTACTTTTGAAACTGGACAAAAGTAGAAATTGCAAGTTTTTAATGAGAATGACATGCCACATTTGATATGGCGTAGCCTCCTCACAGGTTCAAGGCCCATGCCCTATAATCCGTCTTTGTTAGCTAGTGTGTGATCTGTTAATATCGACATTAAGTACCATTGACACGTGTATATACTATTATCGAGTAATTAGTTATGAAACGACAAAAGAAGATGTTCACCTGTTGTTTTGAGATACAGCAAAATGGAGATATTTGCTACCCATAGTTGATAAGTGATATCGGATTTATACAATGTCATATACACGTGGCAACTTGTAGTTTTCTGCGAACTTGCATCGAAAGCTTCATTTAAAACAATTCCATATATTGGGTCATCTAAATCTTATGAATTAGTTTCTTATGTCATTTGCTCATGATGTTGCCATATACGATCCCTATATAGGAATGGAGCCATTTTTCCCGAATAACATGAACTCGGTCGCGCTTATTTCTAGCATTTTGGGTCACTTACATTTAGGCACTGTTGCTTATCTAGACTTATAATTCTGCATTTTTAATTATCTCAAACCGCGAATCAAACTCCGTGTTGGAGTAGATGCCAGTTACCTTTTTATTCTGGGTTCTCATGACTATTTATCTAGTCATGAGTTTAATCTATCTCATGCAGGCAATGAAGAAAAACAGTTTAGATACTCGGACAAGAGTTAGCAAAAGCTGGGTATTGAAGCGCAAACGAGGAAAGCCTCCAGCTGTTGCAGATAAATATGGTGAAGCGGAAAAATATGACAAGCTTGCAAAATTTCCATCAACTAGTGTACTGAAACATGGTGCAAATGAAAATATCTGTTCAAATCCATCTTCAGGAAAGAGAAAAGGAAATGATGGAGTAAGCTCTCTTCTTTTCTCCACACTACTTGTTCTTCCTGTTACATGGATGACATCCTTAAGATGGGATGAGGTCAAGTTGGGCTCATTCCCTTGGATAAGATATCTGTGGAACATAATATACACGCGCATTACTCAGAACCCATTTTGCGTTGCTTAGCGAATATGCCATCTTTCTATGTTTCCAGTTTGATATTTTTGTTAATTGAATATACCAGTGTCATGGCATTCTTCAGTTTAACTACAATAATGGAACTTAGATGAACTACTGGAGTGCTAGGACATTGAGTGTTGGTCTATGAGCACTTACACTTGACATCTTACTTTTGCCAGTACTATTACGAGTGTGAGATATGTGAACTAGGTGGCAAGCTGTTGTGCTGTGATTATTGTCCCCGCACATATCATCTTGAGTGCTTGGCTCCTGCATTGCAGGTAATTTAGTAGGTAGTTAGAATTAAGTAATGCGTTTCTCACATTTCAATTTTTAATTTACATGCAATTACACATTTGTGCTATGTATCTTTCTGAAGTGCACTCCAAGGGGAAAGTGGGAGTGCCCAAAATGCCATCAGCTACAATGTTCTTTCTGTAAACTTGGCGGAAAGTTACTTACTTTGGATTCCTGCGCGCATGCCTATCATCTTGAGTGTCTCGATCCTGCTCTGCAGGCACGTGATTTTGTTCATAGTACCTAGCATATGTTCGTACCTCTTTATTAGTCTTTCTTACCATTTAACAACTACATTTTTTGATATTGTGATACATCAGCCGAGTATTGCCTTGGGAAGCTGGGATTGCCCAATATGCTGTCAGCAAAGTGCTTATGGTGGGAGGGTAAACCATCTGGAGTCGGGTACAAAAAGAGCACGAGCAAATATTACTAAGAGAAGATCCAAAAAGGAAAACGAATCATCTGGAACGGACATTGCAAAACAAGCATGTGAAAGTTCCACTCCTGGGAGGAAAAAGTTTTCAGGCAAAGAAACATTGCCCTTGTCTCAACTTGAAAAAGGAGGTGAGGAATTGGACTGCTCTAAAGGTGATGAATGGAACAACGAACAAAACCATCCAATTGAAGATGCATCTGCAGATTGTGGAACTTCAAGTGCTGGAGCTAATAAGAAACGAAGTGTGTCTCCACGAAAGATACTGGTAGATACGGTGATCACACCTCCGAAGGGATTAACATCTTCATCTAAAAAGAGAAATTCAAAGATGAATGAGGAATCTGCTGAGAGAAAACGTGAGGCATCAGTGGAAAAAAAAAATTCCAGAAATAAGCCAGTTCTAGCCTTTGAAGCTGCGGACTGCTTAGCAAGAAAAAGAAAGCGGAAGGTTCTCTCTAATGATAGCACAAAGAAGCATAAAACTAAAAAGGGTATATCTGTGTCAGATATAAGCAGAAAAGATCAGGCTAACGCAGTTGTTGCTTAGCTAGGAACCTCTAAATCAAATGATGAGTTCATGGTTGGTGGCAACACTTCCTCAAGTCCATCAGCACAGGATGTTGAGGATGATAATGCTGAAATTCCACAGAATCATGAGGTTTAGTCTTGTTTTTTTCTATTCGTTTCCATAATCATTTCAGGGCAAGGGATTCGCATAAGATCATTTAACATAATTATGCATGCCTTAATAGAATAAATTAGAGAGTACTTGCCAAATTTCTTTGTTCTTTTTATAGTTGTGCATCACTAAGATCTAAAACGTGTAAAATTTTGCTTTTGAAGAAGATAAGAATTTTTTTTATGATGAATGCTATAGTGTCTTAGTAGTTTGTGAAATTGTGAATGCTGATGCTGATATCCTGTAAGTCACTTTGCTTTATCAACTTTGATGCTGTTGGGCATTAGCTATACTCCAAACAAGAGAATCGAAAGTTACAAGCAGATGACATTGAGCTAGATATCTGAAAACTAAACCTGAAACGACCAGATATGATGTTTTCTTAATTTTTTTGTCTAGTTGATGAAAGACTTCCAACAAGATTTCTTCTTTCGTTGCATCATATCTATTTTGGATTTTAAAATTTCATTCCCCCTACTCATTATTCCGCCTATGCCGCTTATAAATGGCATGATCAATTTCTCTTGACCATGAGCTCTCTTATAGATTAATACTGTACTGAAAAAAAAAAGATTAATACTGTACTTTTCTGCCATATGTTACTGATATTGTCATGAACAACATTGTCTACTTCTCGACTGCTTTCTGTTATTATTTCCGTGATAATGGATTTAGTTGATGCAGGTGGTTCTGATTTGCAGGTGTTAAGGGTGAAAGTTGCTTATTGCATACATGTTTCTTATCCCCCTAAGGGTTTATTAAATTGCTCGCCCTACAACCAAAACAACGATTGTTTACTTATCTACTTTTCAATTACTACATAACAGGTTGATCGAGTTTTTGGTTGTCGTGTTCGAAATTATGATATGAGTTTGGGTTGTGATGCTGTTCCCAATGCCAATGGAATAAATTTATCAGAGCCATCCATTGAAGGAGATCGGAGTCAACAATGTGGAAATAGTACGATATGTGAGATTCCTTTGACTGCAGATGGTAGGGGAAGCTCAGCTGGTGACAACGAGGATCTCACCTGTTCTCCTGATGTTGGAAGAAACTTGAATGGTCGTTTGGACAAAGACAAGCTTCAAGTGTACAGAAGATCCGCCTCCAAGGAGTGTAAAGAGAAAAATTTCAATGGTTCTTTAAACAGAGCTATTAAAGGTTTTAATTCCGTGGTGCTGGTTGAGAGCCATGAAGATGATGATATGTCATGCGCCAGTGCATCAAAAACTGAGCCAGTTCTTGGGTCTGGAACGACCGGGATTATCTTAGAAACTTGTGCAAATAGTCATGGTTTGAAGGATCATGAAACTCCTGAGACGTCAAAAAACTCTCTCAGTCATAGCCCTGACGAGCGTGAAAGTACAAAGGAGGTCCGGAAGGACATGAATGTAAAAGTTTCATTTGAGTTTTTGGTGAAGTGGGTTGGCAAGTCTCATCTCCACAACAGTTGGATTCCTGAATCAAAACTGAAAGTTCTGGCTAAACGGAAATTGGAGAATTACAAGATGAAGTATGGGACAGCAACAATGAACCTTTGCGAGGATCGGTGGAAGAAGCCTCAGAGAGTAATTGCTACCAGGACCTCCTCTTTTGGTGCTACTGAAGTACTTGTAAAATGGGCAGGTCTTTCTTATGATGAATGCACTTGGGAAATGATGGATAAGGCTGACATTACAAATTCATCTCAACTGATTGATTTGTTCTTCAGGTTTGAACAACAAACATTGGAGAATGATGCTGCCAATCTTACCTCAGCACGACGGAATGAAATCAAGCAAAGTGAGGTGAATACTCTCACAGAACAGCCAAAACAATTAGCTGGAGGTTCTTTGTTTCCTCATCAGCTCGAAGCACTCAATTGGTTGCGCAAAAGTTGGCATAAATCTAGAAATGTTATACTGGCTGATGAAATGGGGCTTGGGAAAACAGTGTCAGCTTGTGCTTTTTTATCATCTTTATATGTTGAGTTTAAAGCTACACTTCCTTGTCTCGTTTTGGTTCCCCTTTCCACCATGCCCAATTGGATGTCTGAGTTTTCACTTTGGGCTCCGGACCTCAATGTTGTGGAATATCACGGTAACATGAGAGCAAGATCTATAATTCGTCAATACGAATGGCATGCTTGCAATCCTCATGGACTGAACAAGAGAACGTCTGCCCACAAATTCAATGTTCTCTTAACTACATATGAAATGGTTCTATGCGATTCCTCCCATTTACGTGGTGTTCCTTGGGAGGTTCTTGTGGTTGATGAGGGTCACCGCTTAAAAAATTCCAGCAGTAAGCTGTTTGGCTTGCTGAATACGTTCTCTTTTCAGCATCGAGTGTTGTTGACTGGTACCCCTCTCCAGAACAATCTAGGGGAGATGTACAATCTGCTAAACTTTTTGCAGCCTGTTTCCTTTCCTTCACTTTCTTTGTTCGAGCTGAAATTTAATGATTTAACAACAGCGGAAAAGGTGGAGGAGCTGAAGAAACTTGTTGCTCCCCATATGCTTCGTAGACTAAAGAGAGATGCTATGCGGAATATCCCCCCCAAAATTGAGATGGTGGTTCCTGTTGAGCTTTCATCCATTCAGGCAGAATATTATCGTGCTATGCTCACCAAGAACTACCAGGTATTGCGCAACATAGGAAAAGGGGTTCCTCAACAGTCAATGCTGAATATTGTGATGCAGCTAAGAAAGGTGTGCAACCATCCTTATCTAATGCCAGGTACTGAACCTGAATCAGGCTCTGTGGAATTTCTTCATGAAATGAGGATAAAGGCTTCAGCTAAGCTGGCTCTGCTGCATTCTATGCTCAAATTATTACACAAAGATGGCCATAGAGTCCTTATCTTTTCGCAGATGACCAAGTTGCTTGATATCCTTGAGGATTACCTGAATATTGAATTCGGACCAAGAACATATGAGAGAGTTGATGGCTCTGTTTCTGTGGGAGAACGACAAGCAGCAATTTCCCGTTTTAACCAAGACAAGAGTCGATTTGTATTCCTTCTTTCAACACGCTCTTGCGGTCTTGGCATCAACCTGGCAACTGCTGATACTGTCATTATCTATGGTCCCAATTTCAACCCACATGCCGATATCCAAGCTATGAATCATGCTCATAGAATTGGACAGTCAAACAAACTTCTTATTTATAGGCTCGTTGTCCGTGCTAGTGTTGCTTGGGACCCGGTGAACTTACATTCTCTTCAAATCTCTCGGGAGGTATTTAGGTGCTTTGCAGCTGAAGGTTTCCCTATCAAATATACTGTGTGCCAATAACTGATGGAAAATCCTCCAAGGGTCATGATTTTGATACATTGACAATGAACATTTTATCTGCTTCCAAGGACACAGCTTTTGTATTTAATTGCCAGATGGGCATTGGAGGAAAACAACAGAGACAGTTATTACTTGCCTTTTGAAGCTTCGGACTGATCATGGGAGGCCTATTAGAGTTTCAGTTGATGATCCCTTGCACAAAGAGTTGGGTTACTTGCAGTAAAGCTGAAAATGAAGATAGGATTTATATGCCAGCTTATTTCCTTGATAATTTAAGGACAGGGGACAACTCTGGCTATTCATTTGGGATTAATGACATTCTATTGCTGTCGAAGATCACAAGATTATTTGCTGATGGGATGGAACACCACTGTGTTACTGCATCCAGCACTTAGCTGGATATTCGCTTTCTCTGCGTGATCTGCGCCAGTGGCTTCAAGTTAACAGTAAAACTCTCTCAACGGTGTGGGCCTCCCATCTATTAAGCTTGCTGGAGAAATCCATGATTGGAGAAGAGGTCAGGGTCCACCAAGTACTTTTGAGTTTGATTGTGAAAGTTCTGGTCTATTAAGTCCAGGGGATAGCAGGTGGCTTTTTGCCAAAGGATATGCATTTGCCACATGGATCTACATTGAATCATTTGCAGGCAATATAAGTACGACAACTACGACTGTAGAAATTGCAATTGCTGCTGCTGCTACATTAGGGAATCATCTCCTATTTTAGCTGTTGCAGCTGCTAGGCACTTGCAGACTTGCTGGTGAACGAACAACACATATGCCTCGTCTGTTCAGTTTCTTATATGCTGACAATCACGGCATGGAAGCTTATTTTCATGCACAATTCTTAGTTGTTGAGTGTGGATGTGGGAAGGGAAGGAAAACTTCTTTGCATTTCACGTATGCGTTTAAACCTCACTGCTGGTAATTTGTCGGCCTTGAGCAGGTAAGCAAGCAGGGCCGGCTAGGAAAATCAGAAAGGACTAATCCTCCTCCAACCATAGAAGGAAAACCTCTGACTCATTCATGGAACCAGGATTGCTTGAAAAAATTCAATAAGACGTCCGCCCTCGAGTGGATGCGCCAAAAAGACGTTCTCGCCATAAAGCGAAACGCGCCAAAACGTTCTCGCCAGAACGCGAAACGCGCCAAGACATTCTTGCCATAACGCAGGGCGCACCAAGACGTTCTCACCATAACGCGAAACATGCCAAGACATTCTCGCCATAACGCGAAACGCGCTAAGACGCCCTTGCCATAACGCAGGGCGCACCAAGACGCTCTCGCCATAACGCGAGGCACGCCAAAAGGTGTCCGCTCGCGAGCGAATGCTCTAAAAAGGCATTCTCGTCGTAAACGCGAAACGTGCCAAAAGACGTATGCCCCTGAGCGGATGCGCCAAAAGGATGTTCTCGCCTTAAAAGCGAAGTGCACCAAAAAGGCGTTCAGTGAACGCAACCAGACGATTTTTATACTTTCTAAAAAGATCATCCAAAATAGGAAGTCAATAAAAAGTTAGCCAAACTTATAAGATTATTTATCTGCTCTAATATTTCTTGTTTTTTTAGCAGTAGTCATCAATAATTGGAGAAAAAAACAACTATTTACTCCAACATCTCGAGGCTAAAAGCCCATCAAATATGCAAATTAGAAATCGATTGGCGGCCCAAGTCTTGAAATTGGCTACATAGCACACCTAGCTAGATGATGCATCAGGCAAAAAGCTTACCACTTCCAAGAATATTAACAGACATTTTTCCAAAGAATGCAACAATGTGATCCCTACCACTCCGACGTGTGGGCCGAAAAATCAAAATGGATGAACTATAAAGGCACAACCGAGCGATGTATCATCGATGAAGACCACATAAATAAATGAACATAGAGATGAGACTTCCCTAAAGCAAACATCAAGTCATGTACTCTTTTTCCTTAACTAGGATTTTTTCCCACAGGGTTTTTTCCTAGTAAGGTTTTAACGAGGCATGATAAGATGTATATTCAAAGGGGAGTGCTATGGAACAGATCTTTTGGTGAAGACAATTTCAACCAAAAAACTTATGAAAACTCCAGCAAACGAAGACACAACGAAAAGCATATATCTTGAAGAAAGTATGGAAATGCCCCACCAGAAAAATGTCATTTCGAAGATCAGAAGCCAACAAAAAATGCAGTCGAATTCTTTTCAGAAATCGACTAAGGGCGGAGGGAGTAAGTGGTGTAACCCCAAATTACACCCATCCAAGGAGAAGGAAATCAGCCCAGTAGAGGCAGGAAAACGACAGCCCAATTTCAGAGACAATGGCCCAAGCAGGAAAAAGAATCGGCCCAAAATCATCCAAAAAATCCTGTGAAAACAAATGGTAAAAATGACAGATTATAGGAGAAGGAAGCCATCCTAATTGGCCAGAAAAGCCACCGCCCAGCTTGTGTCATCATGCGAATAGGAGGATGACATGTGGCAAAAGTTTGCTTGATTAATGCCTATAAATAGGCAACCATGGAGGAGAAGGAAAGGGAGAAAAGAAAGAGTTCTTGATCTCTGTTCTTAAAAGAGGGGCGGTTCTCCATTTTAGTTGAAGTGTCTTCATTTTCATTGCCGATAGATATTCTTAGCTCGAAATCAGTTCACTGTAAATAAAATACCTAGCAGGTCAAAATCTGACCATATCAGAAGTCACTGGCAAATCCGAGACCATCACCTACTGGCTTCTCCTTGAACCTCGTTGAGAAAGCCCAAAAATGGTTCACATCCGCCGACAGTCTTTGCTAAACCACAGACCGAATCCAAGCAGTAAAAGACTGACAAGCAACTTTTTTGCACATACCAAAGGGACAACAAGCATAGCATGGATGAGGGCGGGGAGTTAAAAAATGAGATTGAAAGGCTAATTCAATTCGACAACTTACAAGGATGGGTCAAAAGGACCCCCAACGCTAGGGTAACAAAACTCGCAACTACAAATGAAGGCAACCATTGAATCAGGTAGGGCGAAACTATCCGCCTAAAATCACCCAGGTTGCACATCAGCCGCCACCTCTGGTCATTAATATGATCATTGGGGAATTTATGGAGAAATCTCCACACGAACCTTGAATATAATCACTCATAGAGGGTTGAATGTGGCCTCGATACAAGTCCCACCAAGTACTAATGATATAATCCATTTTGGGAAGGAGAAAATCATTAGAAGGCTCCCCAAATATGCAATCATTGTCGTCATGGCTGAGATCAAGAAATTCGGTGTGAGAAGAATTATGGTTGACCAGGAAAGCTTGGCGGACATCTTTTCCTATGGAGCCCTAAACCAAATGAGCTAGGGAAGAACACCATTGGAGCCACCCACAATGCTACTCATCGGATTTGGCAAGTAGAGGTAGGTAAATGGCTGGGCTAAATGGGTCGGCCCATACCGCCCGCCAAGTTGGGCCTAGCCTGCCCGTTTTTAAATGGGTGACGGTAGACTAAAAAAAAATGTACGGGCTTGGCTCACCCTGCTATTTAAACAGTGCAGTCGTGCGCTTGATTTTTTGAGCCCGCAGGTTTGGCCGCCCACCCGCCTGTTTTTACATTACAAATACTAAAATTATAATTTTATTACAGAAAAGATTGTCTAGCTTGATGGTAAATTCATTGCTTTCTTCAGGTGAGATGGAGAGTTCTAAACCCATGTGTGTGTCATACTTTTCTTTTCAAAAAATAATAATATAATAAAAAATAAATATTATTAAAAATTAAAAAAAAAAGCAGTGGGCTTATACATTAAATAGGCAGGCCTAGAATGACCCAAAAAAATGGGCAGTTCTGGGCTTGCCCATTTACAAAATGGGTCAGGCTCGCACCGCCTATTTTCTGAAAACAGGCGGTGTGGGTTGGGTTTAGGAATCCGTTTACCTATTACGGGTAGGCCGGGCTAGCATACTTCTACATAGGAGTCATCAAATTACCCATCAACCTAAGTGAAGGTATAAAGATGGAAACACAGGTAATCCAATTTGCGTAGTTAGAGAGCCATTCTAATACAATATAATACTTGGCAGGCCTAGTCTTTACCAATTTCAGGTCTTCATCTTTACCTATCACAAGCTCATGAAGTTTATCACCCCCATGGGATAGGAAAGTTGGAAGC
>JAOWBN010000020.1:771285-785547 GCA_028565015.1 Pinguicula moranensis | reverse complement strand
CCCTAATTTACGCAGCGTTTGAACGAGCAAGAGCTTATCTGTCGGGGAAGACCTTCCCATAACCTATGCACAAACACAACCATTTGAGTGGTAAACAAGAGCAGCTCGCTAGGAGAATTACAAAAGGATCTTCTGTTTAACACTTACTGCAATATCTTTGACAACTTGCTCTCTATCTTTCTCAGGTAACTCACGGAATTTCTTCCCTTCTATGACATAGGGTTCACACAGGTTGGCATCTGGAGAAAGGATGCTGCACTCCATGGCAATTGCTTTGGCTGTCTGAATATTATCTCCAGTAACCATTCTCACCTAATTTAATGAGGAAAACAGAGCAGAAGAGAGAACTGCATATAAACAAGCATGTGAGGGCAAATTTAATAGATCTCAATGAGCAGGATTAGTACCTTAACACCAGCACGAGTGCATAGTTCAACTGCATTTTTGACACCGGGGCGACAAGGATCCTGCTTAATGGAATGCCATTAAATATGAAAACTCCTCAAAGTACCTAATCATTTTACCACTGAATCAAATGCAGCAGGAATACAGAGTTTCTACAATAGCTGATTGATTGTTTACCTTTATACCAACAATAGCAAGCAAAACAAGGTCACCTTCCGGCAAAGTCCACTCTCCCAACTGTTCCTCATCAGTTGGAACCTCATCTGCTTCACATGTTCTATATGCAATTGCAACACACCTCAAGCTTTTTGCGGCCATGGAATCAATAGCATCCCTAAAGAAATCCTGTAAAAGGGAGTGCATCTCTATTATGATTTTGACGAAATTCTGAAATCCGGATGAATTCATTTATATCATTCAATCTTCTAGATAAACAAACAGACTAATTAAATTCATTCTCGTTGTATCCCCATACAACATCGCTCTGCGCTAAAGCATTGCAACTCATATTTCTTGGATTTGCTTTTTTTTAAATAAAAGTACTGTTATATATGGTAAAAGTTACGGCCTAGATATACAAATTGCTGCTAAGCAGCTCCAACCATACCCATCTAAGATGGATAGTAGATTGAGTCTTCCAACCATACCCATCTAAGATGGGTTTGCTTAAGCATTAGTTGAATCAATTTCTGTTTTGGGTTGCAGTGAAGCACAAATTTGTTGAATTTCTTACCATTTCCTCATTGATGGACCGCAAGGAACCATTTGCATCAAAATATTGTGAACAAGCAGACAGCATTATTTCAGCTGCTCCCTTCCAGTGGATATGTACTCTAGACCCAGTCTGCAGAGTGAGGAAGAAAAATGATCTCTAACTACCACAAGAATACTACCCAAAATTTTAACACTGGTACTCAGACAATTCACATCAGAGAATGTATAAATGATTTACAAAAACAATATGAATAAATGAATAAGAACCACAAAAAGAAAATAGCAAGTGATTACCCGCCCTCTTACTGCAACACCCCCTCGCTTCTTAGTAGAATTAAAAGGTGAGACATGGAGAAGTATGGATTCTGATCTCACAATGTCAAATTTCATTCCCAACTGCAAAGGAAAATTGGTTCTTTCAGGCAATCAACACCAAACACATCAAATGGTCCAACATATGGATGCTAGAGAATTTTATAGTGTTACCTTGACACCCCATTGAAGGACGGCTTTTTCTGTTGGAGATCCAGAAACCTCGACCATACCATCCTAGCAAAAATAAGATGATAGCACAACATTAATTTACATTCAAAAAAGACGCTTTGTTATTTTTGCTATAGAAGGTTTTGCAATGTATTAGGTGGTTAGACTGAGGAACGAAAAGAGTACCTTAGATAGAAATACACTGCCGGTGGTGTTCTGGGCTAGTCCCTCGTCCAGAAGAGAGGAAACTGTTGCATGCAACTGTGAACCATCGTGTGGAGTATCAATCATCTGTTTTCCAACATAAGCTTCAACTACTGTCATCTGTGTCAGATGAAGTTGCAGATTAGTTGAATAAGGAAAATTTGAGCTTTCATCGCCCCCATCAGTTCAATTTTTCACAAGCTTATCCTAAAGCTAGAGAAACCTGATTCAGGGTCAAAGTGCCAGTCTTATCACTGCAAATGGTCGTTGCAGAGCCCATTGTCTCACAGGCTGAAAGCCTTCGTACCTGGATAACAGTTTTATTTCATAAATTCAGGTAGAAGAAGTACCATAAACACAAAGAAATTCCAATTATTATCTGAGTAAACTAAATTTCGTGGAAGAATAAAAAAATTGCATACCAGAGCCTTGTCAGCCATCATCTTTTTCATGGAGTATGCTAGACTGCAGCAAAATCAAGACAAATCAAAATCAAAGCTCTATAGTGGACAAGCTCAAAAAAGGCAAATGGTAAGATATATAAGGGCCACATTCATGAAACTCACGTCAAGGTTACAGCCAATGGAAGCCCTTCTGGCACTGCAACAACCACTATAGTGACCTAATAGATAAAACTTGAGTCAATGGAGAGGAAATATGCTGCAATGTACTTGTTCATTTAAAATTGTTGAAACTTACAGCAGCAGTTATAATGTGGATCACTCCATCAAACGTTTGGCTAACACTTGTTTTGCCATGGATAAACTGAACAGATCCATCAGGATTTCTTGAAGACCCCGTGAAATATCTGAAATAATTTATCTTCAGAGTAAATGACATTTGGGAGGTCAACCTGTGGCAGACGCATGAAATAATGTGCACATTACCTTGCCAAAAGAATAAACAGAACAGCAAGAGCCACGGTAAGCCCGACAATGCCTATAAAAGTTGCTACACCATTCAGTCGCACCTGTAATATATCATCAAGATAGCCACTTAGTTTGATTATTTCCCTGCATCATATAATGGGTATTACAACCACCATTAAACCAGCACCTGCAAAGGCGTCTCTTCACCAGTATCTTCTGAAATACTTGCCATCAGCAATCCCCACTCAGTGTTGATACCCACGCCAGTTACCTGGAAAATAATTAAAGCAAAGTTATGCCTAAGGAACCTGATCACCACCTTATTGTACACATATTAATGAAACTATTTCTTAGCAAAAACAAAAATCTTATTGTCCACTGCATTTTAATAACTAACATGGAAACATGTGAAACATCAGTAGATGATATTTTCTGGTGAGAGCAGGCAAAAGTGTTTAACCACTTGTATGTTAACATGGATATTCCACTCTAATCACACGAAACTTAACAGATGCAACAGTTACAGCGTATTGTAACATGAGGTAAAAACTTTCTGAATTACCAGCATGGTTCCAGTACCATCAGCCACCTTGCAACCCGACATCAAAAATGGAGATTTTTGATCCTTGTGGACCTGCATAACATCATATTTATGAAGAATGTAAGATGAACCACCAAATAAAACCTGCGCAACAAAGTCTAACCAGCTTACAATCTTGCTTTCCCCTGTCATGCTGGATTCGTCAATGGAAAGAGAATGGCCACTAATCAAAACTCCATCAGCAGGAACCTGGACAGAAACTCTAGAAGATATAACATAGTGTTGTATGGCCAAATACAGCAACTCGACCAAATATATTTATCACCTGATCACCTATCTTGAGAGGTATGACATCATCAACAACAATATCATATATTGAGACTTTCTCTCGTCTACCATCTCTGATTACCTACACCACATGCTCACAGAGCATATTGGTTATGCTGCTGTTGTTGATCCCTAAATAAAAGAACCAATTTTTAAATATCCATTACCTCAATTTGGATATTGCGCTTTTCCTCATTTAATGTTTGAAACCCAAGCGTTCAAAGAAAACGGTTTTCTGGGCACGTGTAGAAGATTAGAACCCAACCGGTAGAGAACATTTTGACTGCATATTAGTGAAGAAGCCATCGAATTCCCTAAATGCATACCTAAGTCATCGAATTCCCTGTCAAGAAGAGCAAGCTGGAGTCTGAGACCTTGCAATGTTCAAAAACCTCGAACCGCAGATGAATTAGTACTATGAAACGCTTCTATACACGCACAAAGCTGAGAACTTTGAGATAAAACTGAATTTCATCAACCGGAGAAGACAACTGGATCCGGTGAAAAAAAAACTCAATCGGAGGGTTGGGTGTCGGATTCGTCAAGCACTGATTACCTGATTCCGGTAGAACCCACGGCTACAATTTCCTTTTCTCGATGAAACGCTTCTATACACGCACAAAGCTGAGATCCGGTGAAAAAAAAAACTCAATCGGAGGGTTGGGTGTCGGATTCGTCGAGCACTGATTACCTGATTCCGGTAGAACCCACGGCTACAATTTCCTTTTCTCGATTCCAATTCTCCCTCTCCTTCCCGTTCCTCCTAACTGATATCGTGGATTCTCGATAATGGTGGCCGAAAATGATGGAGACGTGCTGCTGCTGTGAGGAAACCCTAGGGCCAACGATGAGAGTTCTCTCGTGACACGTGGACCAATCGGCGTGAGCGGACAGAAAATTACGTGGCGGTCCAGTTGGACAAACGCCGCATTATATAATAGATATGAAGCTTTTATTTCCGCATTTATTTTTTGAAAAAAGAGCAGTTTGTTTGCAAAACCTGCTTTCTAGCAAAAACTCATCGGACAACATATTCATCAACTAACACCAGAGCTACTTCCATATTTTCTTTGGTACATTCTGATGTATGGGGACCATCACCAGGAACAGTTTCTGGAGTGTTTCGATATTTCCTCTTATTTTATTGATGATTGTACCCGAATGACCTGGGTGTATTTTCTGAAAAATAAATCTGAGGTGTTTTCCAAGTTTGTTGAATTCTATACCATGATTAATACTCAGTTCAAACAACAAATTTGTGTGTTACGCTCAGACAATGGCGGGGAGTTTGTAAATCATTTCATGACCAAATTTTCTCTTGATCATGGAATGATCCATCAAACTACCTGTTCTCACACACCCCAGCAAAATAGTGTGGCAGAAAGGAAGAATAGGTTGATCATGGAAATCACTCGAGCTCTGGTAATTGAGTCAAAAGTTCCCATGTCATTCTGGATTGAAGCTGTTGCAACGGCTGTCTATCTCATCAACAGACTACCAACAAAAATCCTCAACCTTAAAACCCCGCTACAAATTATGGAAACATATGCTGAGGTACCTCCTGCTTTAACTTTGTCACCTAAAGTTTTTGGTTGCACTGTGTATGTGCATATCTCGAAGACAGAGAGGACGAAATTGGATCCGTGTGTTTGTGGAATATGGAATTAATAAGAAAGGGTACCAATGCTTTCATCCGGGAACGAGTCGGATGTTTACCATGATGGACTGCAATTTTGTAGAGTCAGAATTTTTCTATACTGAACCATCCAGTGGACAGGGGGAAACAGTACACTCTGGTGATCCACTGCCTTGGCTCATTACAACTCTTATTGATCTCCTCTCACGCAGTCAGTCCTCGACTTTGACTCTGTCTGATCTCTCACCAGGTACTCCATCTAGTGACAGCATAGTACAAACGCTGCCACATCCAGTGCCACAATCGCCCCCATCCGAGGATCCTGAGGTATGTCCTACTGATGCAGTGAACATATCTGACACTCTGTCTAGTGTTCATTATGACATTACAGGACCAGAGGCATATAAACTACCTGCGAAGCACTCGAGGCATTCCAGCCAAACGTTATGAACCTGATCATATTTCACGACAATCAAAGTATCCCATGGAAAATATGGTTAAGGGGAGCCTGTCTAAATCTGCCAGAGCATTCATCATGATTGTGTATTCAGAAAAAGTTCTGAGGACAGTGCGAGAGGCTCATGAACGACCTGAGTGGAGATAATGCATGTAAAGTGAAATGACAGCATTGAAAAAAAAAATGAAACAAAGGAAAAATGCATACTTCCAGAAGGAAAACGGATGGTAGGATGCAGATGGATATTTAACATCAAACATAAAGCAGATGGGACAATTGAACGATATAAAGCTCGACTAGTTGCAAAAGGATATACTCAGACATATAGAGTTGACTACTCGGAAACTTTTTCACTTGTGGCTAAAATTGACACTATCCGTGTATTATTCTCAATTGCAGCTAATCAAGAATGGTCATTGCATCAATTTGATGTTAAAAATGCATTCCTACATGGAAATCTCAAAGAAGAAGTCTATATGGAACCTCCGCCAGGATTCTCACAAGAATTTCAAGAAGGAGAAGCTTGTCGATTAAAGAAGGCCCTATATGGATTAAAACAATCTCCCAAAGCATGGTTTGGAAGATTTACGGTAGTCATGAAAAAATATGGATACAGACAAAGTAATTCCGACCATACACTGTTTCTAAAAACTAGAGGGGAACTGATCACATGCCTGATTATTTATGTAGACGATATGATTCTAACTGGAAATGACAGAGAGGAAATGACGAGTCTTAGAAGAAATCTATTCCAAGAATTTGAGATGAAAGACTTGGGAAAGCTAAAATATTTCCTGGGGACAGAAGTTCTACGGTCACAACATGGAATCTTTATTTTCCAAAAAAAGTATATCTTAGACTTGTTAGCAGAAATAGGATTAATTGACTGTCGTCCAATTGAGTCCCCTATGATGGCCAATCACAAAATGAGAATTGTCGAAGGAGCTCCAAAAGCAAACAAAGAAAGATATCAAAGGTTAGTTGGAAAGCTGATTTATCTTTCTCATATGAGACCGGATATTGCTTATTCAGTGGGAGTACTTAGTCAATTCATGCATAATCCACAAGAAGATCATATGGAAGCTGCACTAAGAGTAGTACGTTACCTAAAAGGAACACCAGGCAGGGGAATACTCTTTAAAAAACATGGTCATCTTGATCTCCAAGTATACACAGATGCAAATTGGGCAGGTAGCCAGATTGACAGAAGGTCCACTTCTGGGTATTTCGCACTAGTAGGAGGAAACTTAGTAACTTGGAAAAGCAAGAAGTAGAAAGTGGTGTCACTTTCTAGTGCAGAAGCTGAGTTCAGAGGCATTGCAAGAGGACTCACAAAGGTGTTGTGGATAAGAAAGCTGATGACTGAAATTGGGTTTCAGGCTACTCAACCGTGTCCATTGATGTGTGATAATAAAGCTGCCATCAGTATTTCTGAAAATCTAGTTCAGTATGATCGCACAAAACATATAGAAATTGACAGACACTTCATAAAAGAAAAAATTGAAGATGAGACTATATGTCTTCCGTTTGTCCGGTCAGAAGAACAATTGGCTGATGTACTTACAAAAGCAATAACAGGAAGTGAATTTCAAGAAGTACTATACAAGTTGGGCATCATAGATCCGATGACTCAACTTGAGGGAGAGTGTTAGTCAATACAATAAAAGCAGCACAGTAGATCACATGTTGAAAACATTCAAAACACACCTGTTATCACTATTGCACCTACACTCCACCTACCTGCATTTAGGAAGACAGATTGTATTCTTGTTATAAAACTTACTCAATCGAATGAAGGAAAATTATCTTGGAATAAATTTTTTTTATCAATATTCCAAACGACGTGTATAGCATCATTTAAAACTAAACAACGTTGTTTGGTTTTAGCCGGGTTCTCACTTCTCAGCAACAATTTCATTGCATTCACTTCTCTCATTCTCTGGAAAAAAAATTCAGGTAGCAGCTCTTGGCTCTAATTAGCAGCTCGATCTTCTCCACGCTGAAACTTGATCCTCCTTGTCTGTTGAGTGTTGATGTCATCTCACTGTTGGATCTTCCTCATCTCGTTTAGGGTTTTGATTAATCGGCCGACTCTGATTCATGAGGTAACTGACTCAGTTTTTTTGTTTATTTTTTTGATTAATTGGCTTTTTTTGGGTTAATCCTTAACTTCAATTTGATTATGGTTAACGGTATGCTATTAGATTATGAAAATGTTGGTACAAGAATTTAAGCACACGATTGTGAAATTGCCCGAACGAGTTTATGTAACAGCTTCTCCATATCATTCAGACTGGGGTAAGAAACAGAAGAGAGGTGCACGTGGGAGAATCAGTTGCCAAAGAAATAGGTGGTAGAACGAGTCAAAAGATGAATTGGATAAGAATGTAACCGTTTAAGAAATAGTCATGTTAGATTTCCTTATCAGTTTAGTCTCGTTAAGTCATGGAGTCAGAAGATGAAGTGCCTTGAATACAACGGTCTGAACAACAATAGATGTCGTTCCAACATGACATATTGCAAAGGTTGTCTCATACTTCAGAAAAGGATCCTATTTCTGACGGACAAAAATCTATTCTTGGAGGCGCTCCCATCTTTCTGGATGGGCCATCTCACTTACATCCTCATCCACTCCACCAACCGGTTTACGATTTTGATAAGGATGATGGGGATCGAGGAAGGAAGGTTGAAACTCCCTACACGGACTTTCCCAGATTTAATGGCACCAATCCACGTTCTTGGATTGAACAAAGTGCTGCTTATTTCACCATCTATACGGGAGTCTCTTATGTTGAGCGGATCGAGTTCGCTCAGATGCACTTTGATTGAGAAGCTGATGCTTGGTTCCGCAGCCTCATCCATGCCAAACCAAAGAGTTGGGATGATTTTATTGCGACAGTTTTAGTCCGGTTTGACACAGAAGATAAGGCTGGCCTTCTTGAAGACTTTATGCGTCTTAAACAGGGATCCGATGAGAATTTACAGGACGTTCTCCGCAAGTTTGATCCCATGATTCCCTCGGTCAAGATCCATTATCCGAAGTTTGGCGAATCATTTTACAGGAAAAAATTCATTGGCTGCCTTAAACCACAACTTAAGGCTGCTATCCGTGCGCAACAACCACACACTTTACTCGACGCCATTGCTATAGGGAAGGAACAAGAGATTGTGGTAGGAACGTTGATGGAACAACTAGGAGGAATGTACAGACTTCCTCCACTAAGGCAGCAACAACCTCCATCATTGTCGCCCCATCCCAACAAGCTTGCTCTTCTGGCTCTACCACCGCGGCGTCACTTGATCTCTGAAGTAGAAATGAAGGAACGGATTGCCAATCGCCTGTGCTTCAAATGTGGCGCACCGTTTTCTCGGGGGCACCGCCGTGGTACACGTATTTACTCTATCCAAGCTGATCCTTTAGCTATTCCCAATCAAGGCGAGTCTAGCTTAATAGAGCTGCAACAAGACGAAACTGAGGACTGCAATCCGGAGTATGGCAGCTTGTCGCTCAATGCTATCCGCGGTAGCACAACGCTGAATACCTATTGAGTTCCAGGACTGTACAAAGGATACCTATCGGTAGCAAATTCTCTTTGATACTAGCAGCTTACATTGCATCCTGGACAAAATATTTGCAGCACGTGTGCACTGTGATTTGAAACCTGTCAAACCCCTAAGCGTTGAGGTCGCTGACGGTGCTCGACAAATTAGCCACATCAGTTGTCCTGATTTTTGTTTGACTATGCAGGACAGGGAATTCACCTGTAGTCCATGTACCTACCCCTTGCACGGCTATGATCTCATTCTCGGAGGTGATCGGCTCCGCAAATATGGACAGGTGGCATACAACTATGAGGATATAGTTATCACCCTTCAATGCGACAGCCACAAATTCCAAATCCAAGCCATCAAGGATGCAGATGAACTCCACTGCATCACTGCAAACCAGATGGATAAGTTACTCCACAGCGGCCCTCACTGAATTCCAGTGTTCTTTAACCAACTACTTGAAGGAATCATAGTTGATCCACATATTGAGGAATGTAAAAATGTTTAGTACCGTCTGTTGATCTTCCTGAGTAACCACAATCAGTTTATAATCTAACGTTTTCCTAGGCAAGAGGTGTATGAGATATACCCTTTCCATCACAAGAATTGACTATTGACCTGTCTTGGCCTTACTTGCAGGCCGCCTCACCTATCAACACGGGTATGAGAGAGTGGTATCAATCAACTCCACAGAATTTGGAATGTACAAGAACTGCCATACTTGCGGAACTCACTGAAAAGGAAATTGTTCTATTCATCACGGACAGAACATGTTACATGAAATCTACTCTCAACGTGAACACTTGGAATGTATCACCAGGAAATTGGACAGCCAATCTTTACAGCAATCAAGATTGAAATGGCTACATCAGGGAGATGCTAACACCAAATATTTTCACAACTGCATCTGGAAGAATAGGTCTATGAATTTGATATCTGGCATTAGAAGTGAAACTATCTAGATTGCTGATCATGATGGTATAAATAACTGTTTTGTACAGCATTTCAAAGAGAGATTTACAAGCCCTATTTGGCATAGACCTCACGTGGTTAATCTGCACTTCAAACCTCTTACTTTCCTAGCACAAAGAGCCCTAATCACACCCTTCACTGAACAAGAAATTTTGTGTGCTATTGCTTCTTGTAGAAGCTCTAAAAGTCCTGGTCCGGACGGTTTAAACTTCAAATTCATCAAATAGTTTTCAGGTTTATTGAAGGAGGACTTACTGAAATTGTTCAGAGAGTTTTACAGAAATTGCAAGTTGGTTAAAGGTTGCAACACAGCCAATATTACTCTCCTGGCCAAATCTTCTACTCCTATGTGTTGTGAGGACTATAGGCCTATTACTTTGTTGAGCTCTATTCCTTAAATCACAACTAAAGTGTTAGCAAAATGGCTCAGTCCTCATATGGATGCTATTATTGCTCCCACACAGATGGCTTTTGTCCCAGGCAGAAAATTATTGGACTGCATTATGATAGCAAATGAGACTATTGAAGAAATCAAAAAGAAAAAGATCAAGGCCTTAATCTTTAAGGTTGATTTCGAAAAAGCATTTGACACTATTAATTGGGATTACCTACAAGAAATACATCAGCTAATGGCCTTCCCAACGGTCTGGATAAGTTGGATAAGGGAACTCTTCGAATCTTCCTCAACATCAATACTTATCAATGGGAGCCCCTCCGAAGAATTTAAACCAAGTAGAGGATTGAGGTAAGGTGATCCCTTATCCCCTTTCTTATACCTCTTGGTAGCTGAAGGCCTATCAAATCTGTTCACCAAGGCAACAACTTTGAATCTATTTTCTGGGATTCAGATTGGTAGGGAAGCAATACAAATGACTCTTTTACAATTTGCGGATGACGCCTTGATTTTTGTTGAAGCCTCATGGAGCAATGTAAGGGTAATCAAAGCCATATTACAGAACTTTGAGATGATGTCAGGCCTACGCATAAATTTTAGCAAAAGTAGTCTTATTAGCCTGAACATACCTGATGAAACAACCCTGGAAATGGCAGCCTATCTCAGTTGCAAAGTTGGGAACATTCCCTTCAAATATCTAGGACTTCCAGTTGGATCTCAAGCAAGAAAACAGAATACATGGCAGCCGGTAATTGATAAATTTTCAGCAGCTCTAACGGCATGGGACTGCAAATATTTGTCTATAGGAGGTAGATTGATTATCCTCAACTCAGTATTGACAGCTCTGCCTTCACATTTCTT
Organism: Pinguicula moranensis; assembly: GCA_028565015.1. Classification (NCBI taxonomy): domain Eukaryota; kingdom Viridiplantae; phylum Streptophyta; class Magnoliopsida; order Lamiales; family Lentibulariaceae; genus Pinguicula; species Pinguicula moranensis. The sequence continues at coordinate 774,135 of JAOWBN010000020.1, read as the reverse complement.
CAATTATTATCTTTTCCCTTCATCAGTGATCAAAAAACTGACCAACATCCAGAGATCTTTCTTTTGGGGTAGTGGATCTGATAAAAAGAACATTCGCTAGGTCTCTTGGGATAACATAACCACTGCAGTTCAATAAGGAGGTCTAGGAGTGTGTTGCTTAAAAGGATTCAATGTGGCTATGGTGGCCAAATGGTGTGCAAGATTGATCGCAGAAGAAAATAGCCTAGTTGTTTCCATACTATGATCAAAATATGGTAAAGGAGGATTGCTGGAGTTTGGGGGTCTGCGCGACCTTAGAAAACCTATGCAGATTCCTAACAATCACATCAGAATCTTACAAGCATCTCCTTGGTGGAAAAGCATACAAAAGGTTGCAGTTACTCCTATTTTCCAACGATGCATTTATATGAAGTTAGGCAATGGACTTAGAATTAAGTTCTGGTTGAACAAATGGTTCTTGGAAAAGCCATTCTCAGAGAGCTTCAACTGCCTATTCAGGGTAATTTCACAGTATAACTCCTGTGTTGCAGAGATGGGATATTGGGTAAACTCCACTTGGCAATGGTCATGGCCTTGGAAGAGAAATCTCAATCCCATAGAGCGAGTGGAATTAGACAATTTGATATACTCACTGCAGGGTTTATATCCAGATACTCTAAGTGCTGATAGTTATATGTTCAAAGGCCAAGAGAAGGGAATTACAAGGTCCAAGCTACCTATCAGCAGATCATCACCCTCAAATAGCCATACTCAGAGGAGGAATCAGCTAATCTAACCTTGATTTGGAACAGAATATCATCCAAAAAGGTTACTGTATTTACATGGAAAATGATGCAGGGCGCAATACTAGTGAAGGAATTCCTACAACACAGAAATATCATTCCACAAAACATATCCTTATCCTGTCCATTATGCCTATCAGAATCTGACAATGAATCCATCTATCACTTGTTTACTAAATGCTGTGTTTCGTTGCAGGTTTGGCCTAAACTTTTTTCCTGGCTGTCTATAGAAGGGCAGGATGTTATGCAGGAAGCTCCATCTCTATGGCAATTCATAGAGGCTAAACAGCAGAGAGTTAATGAGGATGTATGGAAATCACTGTGGCTTGCTGCAGTGTGGTCTTTGTGGAAAATCAGAAACAGAGCTCATTCAGCGTGAAGTTTGGTTCTGGTTGAAAGCTAAAATTGCATCACATAAGTTCCCCTTTACTTTTATTAATTGGTTGCTTAATCCCTTGGAGTGCATGTTGTTTCATATCTGAGTAGTGTCTACTGGACTGTGGGTTGAGGAATCTAAATGTTTTGTTTTTAAACTGTATTGCGCTTTAATGTAGAAGGGCTGATCAGAAGCATGAAACATACCCAGTTATATGCTATTACAGTTATAAAATGTCTTGGAAATCTTATTATTTCTGTGATCAACTAACGGCTCTACTCTCAGGTACATATTAGGCAAACCAAACAAAATAGCCCAGACTACCACACTGCAGACCCCATTATACATCATGACTACTATGCTAACTGGCCATTGAAGATCAAGTAAGTCTTGGTTAGGGAGAAAATACATAGAGTAAAATCTACAAGAGGTAAATATCTCCCACCCCCTCTCAACCTTAAGTGTTTCATATCTTATCATATGAGTATTTTGAAGGTACAGGTTAGGGAAGGTGCCAAAAAGTTTTCTTGGCAATGCTCTATGTTTTGAATTCAAGTAAGTCTTGGTTAGGGAGAAAATACAATGAGAAATTGTCAGGAGGTAAATGCTCCCACACCCTCTCAACCTTAAGTGTTTCATATCTTATCATATGAGTACTTTGAAGGTACATGTTAGGGGAGGCATTGAAAAGCTTCTTGGCAATGATCTATGTTTTGAATTCAGATAGACCAAACTAAGCAAATGTACAGCCTATCAAACAATCATATTTTGCTATGCTTCGAAAACAATAGATGGTCAGACTGATGAATCATGGCCAGAACTAGAAAAGGCAGTGCCGGCTCAACAAACTAATGCATACCAGGCTAAAATAGAGGATTATACATCAATCTCAATCTCCGGAAGCTTTAAGGCACGTAGGCTGACCTGTGTAACAATCCATAGGATTGATAAGTTGACAGTAAAGACCCCTGCAGCTCATATTCTACAAGTCATAGGTGAATTGTGTACCATTCATAGGATGATAAGTTGACAGCTATGATCCTGAGCAAGCAATAAAATAATAGGTATGAGCGACCAGCTCAGCAGAGGAGAATGGAGATTACAATTGTATAAACACTCTATTTGTAAGGCTGGAGGCCATAATCTAGATTAGCCTTTCGCTTTCACAACTCTGTAAATATTTCTTTTATTTTAATAAAATTTGGCTTTTACCAAAAAAAAACTTTGTTTTTTTGTGTTCTAACCTCATTCATCGGATTGTCCATCGGATTGCCTACCGATCGTTCGGTGAAGCAAATGAAACCAAGATGATTTTCTAGCCCTGTTTGTTGCCTCGGCGAGTACACATAAGAAACATGTCCAAAAGCTGAGAAGATCTTCCACATTTCAACTTTGAACCATGATGGGAAAAGTTTGTGAAGTAGAATGATTTGGAGGCAACAGAGTTTTTCAATAAAGGATGATAGGGTTCTCGGCTGGGCAGGAGCCCTTTCACCATTCCTAGTGACGTTTTTACAAGGTGGACTCTTCACCACTAACCAGTCCCTTTATCTCCATCGTCAATGTCAACTGCAGAATCTTCAAACAAAAGTCCTTTTATGTTTTCCATATATTAATATAGGGAGCCGTTAAAATGACACAATCCGTGACACAGCTTCTTCAAAAGTCTATATTTAGGGTCCGTAGGGTTTA
>JAOWBN010000020.1:752595-763124 GCA_028565015.1 Pinguicula moranensis | reverse complement strand
ATTGTTCTTATCAGCTTCCTCCCATCACCTCCAGCTGGTTCCACCTCCACGGAGGCAGAGGACAAGGTGGCGAGTTGATTCCTTCTGAATGTTGTAATCAGCTAGCGTCCTACCATCCTCCATCTGTTTACCAGCAAAGATCAGCTGCTGCTGCTCCGGCGGAATTTCTTACTTGTCTGGATCTTGGCTTTGACATTATCAATTGTGTCTGAGCTTTCTACTTCGAGAGTGATCGTTTTCCCCGTTAGCAAGCCAAGCGAAGTACTAAAAGGTAAGACAGCACTTGCAGAGTTATCTTTCCTATACAGTCGCTACAATGCAATAAAATGCACAAGACTGACTTCTAGACGTACTCAAATATAAGCAGGCAGGCATTGGATTTGTTACTGTAAAACAAAATACAGAATACTCGTTTCACGAAGACAAAGAATTTCGCAATCTTGCATTGCCCATTTGAGGAACTCGAACAATTTTAGTTAAAACTTTTTTGGGTTTGCATTGGTTATCAATTTCAGGAGGAGCAACTTCAGGTAACCTAAAGAAATTGCACATCTTTCACTACGATATATACAGAAGATACAATTTGCTTCCTTAATTTGAGGGGATGGATGAAAATAAGTCCTTGGTCTTCCAGATCCTCGAGAGGTAGCTTACAGTGCCAATGGAGTTTCCAACTGATCATATCTATTTCTGGTATGAACGCATTGATATAACAACAGCAATTTTGCGATCCCACAAATTTCACAATACCAAAGCATCGACCAATTCATCCCAGACTTTGACCACATATTCTTGGCTTATATCTAGGTCATATACGGTTGGCCGTTTGGAATTCAAAATTTTTTATTTTTGAAATTTTTTGAATTATGAATTTTGATCGAAATATGATTTCAGTTCTGAATTGGATCGGAAATATAGGGTTCAGAATATGAATTTTCGATAATATTTTTGAATTTTAAAACTTTTTAAAATAAATTATTTTAGATGAAATTTTTTCGAATTTTCAAAATAATTCTTATAGTTATATGAAATATTTTTGAATTTTTAAAATATTTTTTATTTCTTATTATCGTTTGAAAAATTCAAATTCCGAATTTGAATTCCAAATAACTATTCGGCAGAATTCAAATTTTACTTCCAAAATTAATTTTGTTCAGATAAAAAATAGGTATTTTTGAATTTCGAATTCCGAATGCGAAATCCTAAATTCTTCCCTAATTGAATCTCCAAATAAGTTCAAGCAAGGATGACTACAACATATAGCTTAGCGGGTTGTCACTACTCATTACCATTATTATTAGGATAACTGGTAAGGTATCTCCGTTATCTCATTATCAGACTCATCGTTATCATTATTAATTTTAAAAAAATAATAACAAATATTTGTTTAGGGGCAATAATTTTTTTTTTAATAAATGGTGATAGCCATAATTGCGGAAACAAGTAGAATTGTTGAAAATGAGTTATGGAAATATCATGTGCTAGGTAGTTCATCATGTTTGATCAAGTAAACAATAAATGATGTTTCTTTAATTTGTCCAACTAATTTTATATTCGACCAACTTATATGTTATCCATAATTTTTTATCAAACTATCATCGTACTAATGTCATGTGAGAGAATAAATACACATGGGAAGTTTCAATAAATTTTGAACATGACTTTGTCCCCCAGAGCCGCTACAGTTCACAAAAGTGTTCCCGTCGAACAAGCAAAATTTCGAAAACTTAGAATTCTAAAAATTTCTCAATGTAAGTCCAAGGCGAAGGGGATTAATCCAAAACTAAATTTTTACTATGTTCTTTTAAGGAGAAGGGGGAGTATAGGGGGTAATCCCTGCTTGACCTCTGGATGCCACTTCATCTGAGAGAATTGACTCGCGAAGATAAATATTCAGAATCAAAACACATATTTGATTGTGGGCAAAAGGATGAGATTAGCACTATAATTTTTTTACAAAATTTATACCACTTACTTTGGGTTGGTGGGTCGTGGTGGTGGTGCTCGTGGATACAACCCTAATTGTAAATGCTTGAACATTTTCATTTTATACTTAGATATAATAGTTTTTTTTTATAATCATAGTATTCATAAATTATGTTAAGTTTCGACTAATTTATCTGCCTATAGCTCATATTTGTGGACACAACGAATTGCTAGACTTTTTGAACATATTAGCCTTAAGTCTAGGTCAACTCATTGTGGTTAGCAAACAATTAAAAAGAAGAAATGAATAAAAGATAATTATTATAATTTTATTTTAATTATATATTATAAAATTAATAATAAATTACCAAAATAATTTTTATAAAATAGTTCATGAGGGTAATATTATCTTGTAATTTATTTTTAAGTTTGATATAATTACAAAAATATCATTCTAACTTTTAAGAATGAAAAAAAAAAGATGTCAGGAGATACTTATTATTTAGAAAGTTTTTCTTCTTAAAATAAAAATAAGTAACCTTCTTAAAATAAAAATAAGTAGTAGAAGGTAGGATGCGTAAATTATTCATTTTTCTTAAAAAAATTGTTTATAAGCCAATTATAATTCACTACTCCAATTTTTCAATTTAGGGCTGAATCTGAAAATCATAAAAACGACGACGTGACATAGGTTTCAACTCACAAGCAAATACTATTCACGCCTGACCCCAAAGTCACCCACAGTTGCACACATGTATAAATACGGTTTTGCGTACATTTAGCCAAACAAAACACAGGGGACATTCACACTCTCTTCTCTCCTCAGTCGTCACTTCGGCTCCGCTTCAGTCTCCCTAAAAAACCCTTTCTTGGCCGTTCGTTCTTCAACATGATGAGTTTGAGATTGCTTCATGTTGGTTTCGTCAGCTTCTGCATCTCTCATTATTGGTTGAGATAGGCCCTAGGGTTTTAAAGTTGCAGTAGATGATGATACCACGCTTGTCCGTCAAAATATGGTGTCCGATTTAGTTATGGAATGACAAAGGAGTCGCATTATTTGGCTGCACTACTGTGCCGAAGGTTTCTGTGTTTTTAGTTTTTGTTTTTCTGGTATGCAATGTCATCAGGGGAGAAACTCTGCTTCAATTCTAACTGTAAAGAGGCCTGTGACGAGTGGAGGCGAGGCTGGCGGCGGCGCACAGGAGATTACGCGAACCTATGTGATCGTTGCTCGTAAGAAGTTTGCGTTTTTATTTTTATATTTTCTGTGTTTGGTTTTGCTGGCTGGACTAGAGATGGAAATAGTTGGTCTCTGAAGGAACTGATGTGAACATTTTTCCAAAACAGAACAGTTATTCAAGCTGAAAGTTAAAATAGGTGTTGGAGTCATGCTTCTATCTCTCTTGTGTATTTTGGAAATCATGTCAAGCTTGTTTGAATTACTTTTAGCCATTTATTGAAATTGATGTAAAATAATGCAAATCTAGTTCTGCTTACGAGGATGGAAAGTTTTGTGAGACATTCCATGCGAATGCTTCTGGGTGGAGATGTTGTGAATCTTGTGGAAAGGTAACGAAGATTTCAATTTAGGGCATTTCTTCTAGACTTGATTTACCTGACTGGTAACTCCACCCTCCCCTCTAGCCCCCTTGGCAATTCCAAGAATATGTAAATGTTCGGTGGTTATTCTTTCTTGCAGCAAATACACTGTGGATGCATAGTTTCATTCCATATGTTCGTACTTCTGGATGCAGGAGGTATAGAATGCTTAACATGTGCAAGAAAAAGTTACATTTTGGTAACTCTTCATCCTTTTTTTTTTTTTTTTTCATGCGGTTAATATTGAGTTGCAGAATATGTTTCAAGTATCAATTTTACTTTTCACTCTGTTTATTATGTTTTTAAATATATTGAATTATACTTCAAACTTGACATGGGCGGTGCAGATCAAATTTAATAAATTTTGTGTCAACCATTGATGATCCATAAAATGTTCACTTAAGAATTCAGTTTCAAGTATTTATTTACTCTTTGACCTTAAAGTTTGGAGAGTTGTAGGTTTTCATCGTCTGTACACAAACGACATTAGGTGCTTCCAATGTATACTCTTTTGACTGTGCCAGTTGCTTGACTATTTTTATTCTGGCAGTAATATTAAGTGTAGAGCATGGTTTTTTACTGTACAGATTTTTTATGGTTCCTGGATGAATCTACAACTAACAACTTTATACGTGTTATAATGGTTTCCTGGATGAATTTAAAAAATTTCATGGTATAAAAATCTATTATGTTTAAGAGCTTACAATATACTCTGAAACTGACATTTTGTGTTTCATGATTTGTTTATTGGTTTCTGGCATGAATAGTTGCTTATTATCACACCTCTCAATTTTTAGACTCCAAATCCAGCTTGGCCCCCGCCTTCACATTTCCTTCATTCACAATCTGATAAAATGAAGGAGTTTTCTGTAAAAAGTTGGAGTGCAATTGATGGCTCCGGTCCATTACCATTACATCATACTCCCAGTTTGCTCAAACACTCTGATTTCCAATCCGATGTTCAAACAAAAAGAACCCACGGAAGAATCAATATCTTAGGTGGCATTGATTGGATCCCAACTTCACAGGGTATCTCATCACCTGAGAGGAAAGTGGGGAGTTCTTATGAGAGATTAGTCAACGGAAAGCTCAAGATTGGCTCGTTACAGACACTTGGAAGTTCTGGTAAGTGAATTACTTAGGAACATGTATAATACCTGCCACCATTCTCTTTGTTCACAATTACATCAATCATCCATGGCTCAGTAAACTTTACTTTTTTACACAGGATTAGACGTGAAAGAGCATTCTTACACCTTTGACAACAGTTCGAAGCCAGTAGTCCCCTCAAATGATTCTTTTTCTCCAAATGTGGGCTTAGCCACCGGTTCATTGCAAACCAAAAAAGATGATCTTCGTTTTTCTGCTATTCTTCCACAAACACCAGCCATATTAGGTCCTTCAAGGAAGCAGTGTTTTCAGGTTGGAATGAAGTCATCCGGTGAGTGTCAAATGAGTAACGGAAAGTCTCAGGCAGATTGCTGCGGCCGAAATCAGTTGCTTCCTCGCTATCGCCCTCGAATAACTGATGAGGAACTTCAGCAAATCTCTAGCAAGTATCCTACTGCCATAACAAGCATTGTTATATTCTACTTTGCCTCAGAGTTATGATGATGAATGAGTCCTTTAGGATTCTGTCCTTTTTTCATCTTGTGTTATGCTCATTAAGGGCAATCAGTGGATTATGTTTTTCCATTCATGAGAAATTTGATTTTCATGTGTGTGTGTGTGTGTTTGTTAACTTAGCATGCCAATTAAACTAGCTTCCAAGCAATTCTTCAATTTGGTAAATAGATTTTACCTTATCTTCTCCATAGCACCAAGGCTGTTATAACTCCATTATTTGAAAAAATGTTGAGTGCTAGTGATGCCGGACGAATTGGGCGCTTAGTCCTGCCCAAAAAATGCGCAGAGGTGAATATTTATATCATACTTCCTCGCATTAACTTTCTTCCTATGGCAATATGAGTTTGATAGGGTATATGTGCATCTTCTAAACTCTGGAGTTTCTGTGCTGTAACTTGTTAATTCCAATATGTCGTATGACTGCCTCTCTCTCTCTCTCTCTCTCTTTTTGAATTGAAATCTGCAATATACCAGCATCTGGTGGTGGGCTGTGGAATCATCTAAAGGGATCTGGTGACTAGGATCTTAACTTACTGGTCTTGGGATTTTCAAATTTGACACTAGATGCTTCTAGCTTTTTTGTTATGGTTTCTGCAATTTGTTAGCATATTGCCTGTTTCTTAACTGAAACCAGAGATTGGGTATTGAAGTTACTGGAATCACTAAGCAGACAATGTGTGATTTTCTGTTTCAATTTTGGCCCTAAGAAAGGCAATTTCATCATTGCTAGTTTCTTATGTTTTCAAAATGGTGATTGAGCTTTTTCATTGGCTTATGATGATCGCTGCCTGCATTTGCAGATATATATGGCAAAGATTTAAGCATGCAAGTCAAATTTTTATACATCTTTTCGAACTCTCCTAAAATGAGAAAACCAACTATTTTGTTCATTGCTTCAGCAGTTGGATAACTGAAAGAGTAACATTTATTATTTACCTCAGTAAATGGTTCCGTGCTCATAGAAGAAAGAGTGAGGGGAGATGGCTGAGGTCTTTTCTTGGTTTGGGCCAGTAAGAGGACATTTTTGTTCAAAGCAAGGGGGAAATAATGCATATGGTGTTGAAAAAATTCTTATTAAAAAATCATTTAAAAAGACTTTATGTAGTTCTTAGTTGATATTTGACTTTTGAGAAAAACTTCTTTTGTTGTTTGCATTGATAACTCACCTTTGTGTGTATTATATATCACATTCTCAAAACAAGTGAGAACTAAAAGTCATATAGACCTTTTTGGGCTTTGTCCATGTGTGTAGGGTAAATGAAGTCATAAAAAGATCATATTATTCTCTCTTCAGTTCTTTTGCTATAAAATCTTTGCAGAAAGTTTTGTTATTTTCCATGGACAGGCTTATTTTCCACGAATTGCGAGTCCAGATGGCTTGCCTTTAAAAGTCCTGGATGTGAACGGGAAAGAATGGGTATTTCAATTTCGATTTTGGCCCAATAACAACAGCAGAATGTATGTTTTGGAAGGGATTACCCCTTGTATTCAGTCGTTGAAATTGCAAGCTGGTGATGTAGGTAATTCACCAGTCTCTCACAGTCTTGACTAAGAAACTTCTTTTTACCTGGAATATTTCCTTTCCCTGTCCTGCTTCCAAATTATTCAATTCTCTTCCCACCGCTTCCACAGTTCATACTTTTTTTAATGCTACCATCTTGCTTGGTTTACTTAAGTTCTTTTTCTCTTTTGAATTGTATCTATAATTGCTGTTTAATTGTGCTTTGCATCTCAATGTCGTTAACTGTACCCAAATCCTGAACGTGAATACATCTTTTTTGAATCTGAATTGTAAAGTCATGAAGATATTTCCTTTCAGTAACATTCAGCTGGCTGGAGCAGGAAGGAAAGTTTGTTATAGGTGGCAGAAAATCTTCTGCAATTCAATCAGCTGAACAGGTTTTATATACAATCTACCTTACTTCTTCATGATTAGACACGGAAATCATTTTGAGTGCCTGTACTGAAAAATTTCATAAATATGTTCGTTTATGTCAATGTCCAGAGAAAACGATGTCGCCATAAATATGTTATACCCGACTCCTTGCATTATCCAACTCAGCAACCTGGCGTAATTCATCTGATATATATTCCTACATGAATATATCAATGTATTACATAACCATCCCTTTGCCACCATGGCAGTCGTTCAAAATTCCAGCTTTCATGCATGTACAATTATATGCATGGAGGAGCTCCTTTCTATTGAAAAATTACTGTATTTATTCTCTTGTTAACTGCATTTATTTTTTGAGAGAATAAAAGGAGAAGATTTATCTGCATATGTTGGTTTTATTATTATTAACCGATAATTCAAAAGACTCGTTGGTTACACTAACGTTTTGATGATAGGGAGATGAATTTACTATCATTCGTAATGATGCTTCAGCTCAAGGTGATGGTAGTTCTAGAAATAAATTTCGATCTGCAATTCCTGTTGATGGTCATGTAAAAGGTGAGCCCTCAGATAGATGGTGCAAAATTGGAATTATTTCTGACTGAATCATTATATACTGGCAGGTAAATTACTTAAAGATAAGCCCATGCCTAATACTAAGAGGAAGAATAACAACTTAAGTGCAAAAAGCAAGCGCCTTCGGATTAACACTGACGACACGATAGAGCTTAAGCTCACCTGGAAGGAAGCTCAAAGACTGATGCGCCCTACTGCAAAAACTGATACCTCAATTTTTGTTGTGGAGGGATGTGAATTTGAAGAATTTGAGGTACCAGAAACTGTCTATTGAAGAATCTCATTCTTCCCTCTGTTATATTGACCTGGTGGTCTACCTTATAGTATCTTTTTCTTTGAGAACTATTGTATTCTTTTGCACAGTGAGAGTAGGCTCAGGGATTCTGATTAGCTATATCGCGTATGAGACTTGACCGTAATAGGACTATGACCAAAACTTGTGCATTAAATAGTTTACACAGGGCAGCTGGGCTTCCCTGCTAGTTGGTTCTATCAATGTGGAGAGTGGCACTGAATGTAGGCCCTGATGACTTTTGGAATAGGGGAGTTGGCTTAGAAATATTGACGTGCATTAAGATATGACATGGAGTTTGATCTGACATAAACATGTTTAAAACATTTTGCGGCCAGAGCTCTTTAATTTGCAGCAAATAATGCCTTTGGATGCTGAGTTCAGTGCCGTTCTTGCTGTGCACATCCTGGTTTTTTCTCGTGTTGTTGGCCATGGTGCTGTGCTGTCCATATTGCTAATTTTGACTTGATGCTGATTAATGAAAATATCTGATGAGGGTAAATTTGAGTTTTGAATTCATGCTTGGACTTTACAACGGCACCTTGTATACAAAGTTGAAAATATTTTGAAAGGTGATTGGCCACTGTTGGTATAGATGGTTTTCATAGAGTAACTTTTGTTGTCTAAAAAATTGCTTATGCATTTCTGTTTTTCGTGCGGATGCATTTGTATTTGATTTATATCTGGAGTTAACATGTTTAGGATACCAAGAACAATAAGCATGTGCTGCTTTCTTTCATTTTCTACCTTCTTAAACTTGCCAATTTGGCTCTCTTTCAGGATGATGCACCAGTTATTGGGAGGCCTACTATTCTAGGAGATGATTTTGGGTAAATTGATTGTATTTGTGAGAATATGCATCACTTTGATCAGCATTTACCTCTATCATGTAAATGTATCATCATCAGTGTTTTTTTTTCTCTCTCTTGGCATGCTTAAGCAAAGAGATACAGTGGGTTCAGTGTGAAGAATGCTTTAAATGGCGAAAAGTTCCTGCAGATGCTCTGCTTCTTTCAAGATGGATATGTTCAGAGAATGTATGGGATGTTGGCAGGTGTGACTAGCATTAGTTGCAATTTTACCAAGGACTCCCTTTATTTATGGTGTTCTCTAACTTCTTTGCGAACCTCAAACTTAATTAACATCTCTCCCTGCTATCATGTGGAATTGGACATTTCTCTTGCTTTGAACTGAGGAATCGGGTTTGAATTTTCTGTTATTAAATGTTCATGCTGGATCTTGTCATTGACCTCTTGATTTGCCAAGCTGTTTTTATAGTTTTTTCCCCTTTATACAGGATCTAGTAGATGTGTATTAACTGAGTCATTTTAGGAACTGTGGCCTAATGGTTGAAGGAAAATCCTATGAGGTCCAGGGATCACCCCATTTACTCTTCCCAACTAATATTTAAACCTGTTTGAAAAAAAGAACTGAATCATTTTTGTTCTAATCATTGTTTGGAAATAGAAGATTCTGTTATGGAAATCTAAACTTTTTAAAGTAATCGAATGAAGAAGTAGGCTCATTTTATTGTTTAATTTGGTGGTAAAAACTTTAGTTATAAAACCCTGCTGCTGATTTAACCTGACGTTACATTCTCTTGACCAGATGAAACCTTGTTCTTGTTTCCATTATCCTCGGAGATATTCCATAACATCTCTGTTTTAGTCGAGAGGATACACTTTGAAACAAACTTTGCAACTTATGTAATTGAATCTTATTCCTGGACATCCCCGACAGGGTTTAGATGAAGTTGCTACCAGGAATTATTCTACCATCATTATAGCGTCTTCTGCATACACTATCCGATTTCCCCTCAGAATTAGGAGTTTATGATGTTACTCAGGACCCATGTACTGCTGAAAATGTGCTCGTTCTTGTCTTTCTATGTTCATAGTTCTCTGTTGTGAATATGTCCTTCATTACAGTTGTATCGGTAGATCATTTTGTTTGAATGCTTTAAGGTGTCTTAGTTTCAACATTTGTCCATCAGATCTCTCTGTTCGGCTGCTAAGGAATTATCGAAAGAGCAGCTTGAGCATATGCTACCCACGATTGGGGAAGGCCTGCATTTTTCTTTCTTTGTCCTATGATATCTGTAATTGTTTCTAAATATTCTGCAGATTATGCTATAAAGAAGGAGATGAGTGAACAGGATTCAGATCTCTTTGTGCATCTGGAAGGGCTTGACGCACTTGATAATTTAGCTTTCCTGGGTGAGGGGATGCCATTCCTACTTCGTCTGAGACAAAACATCCACGTCATAAATTGGCTGTTCATGCATTGTTTGCCTTCAACCTCCCAGCAAGAAAGGCTATAAGCACAAGCAATCATGTGAATGTATCTCCTGTATTTCGATGAAGCACCGTTTCAGAACTCTAATGGAGAGGAGTGAGAAGAAACAATACGAAAGTGGGGCTGAACCCTCATCCCCAAACTCGTTATGTACCTGGAAAAATGCAGGTGGTTGAAGAGGGAAAAGTCAGGAAGAGGTCAGCAAGTGGGACTATCTCGATGAAGTCATAGGTAGGAAGTCTTCAACTTCACCTTTGAAAGGCCAAATAATAGACCTTAATATCCTGTGAAATCTCAAGCAATTTGTGAAAGAAATTG
>JAOWBN010000020.1:733194-747870 GCA_028565015.1 Pinguicula moranensis | reverse complement strand
CCTATAAGAGTGAGAGGGTTGTGGGTTCGACTCCCACCAGACGCAGACGTTGGGGCCAGACTCCGATTTTATGACAGAGCTTGCCCAGTCAGCCGTTTGTCTGGCCCACTGGAAGAGTCGGCTCGGTGTGTGCCCCTGTGGACTAGTCGACGAATAGTCAGATACCATAGGTTAACCAAAAAAAGTTAATTCAGCAAATCTCGTGGTTGGGCCTCATCCGAATTTTTTAAATGAAGCGCAAATACGGAAGAAGAAACAAAGGTCCAATCATTATCAAAGTTTGCAGCCTCCTTACAGTGCGAGTTGGCCCAGCGGCATCGGCTCTCGATACACGTGGCTTGGCTAGTGAGGTCGAGGGTTCAATTCGGGCTGGGTACCAACTCTACATTGTTATCGGGATTAGTGGGTGAAGTCCTTACGGACAAGCTGGATACCTAGTAGGTTAGTTACAGGCGGCGCATGGGACACAAATTGCCCATGTGGTCGACCTGGCCTTATTACTACCTATCCAAAAAAAAAAGTAGCAAATTTAAAATAATAACATCAACTTCAAAGTCCACAAACTTATAGAAGCACAATCTGGAAGAAATTACCCATTCTGGGGCTCCAAAAAGTATACAGGAAGGCCTTCCACCTTTCCAAACCAAACTTTGATTTCAGTCCCGCCCCAGGAATAGCTCTTATGAAAATGTATCTCTTTCACCTACTCCAGTACAAAAGGTACTATTAAGCAGAAATTAAGATTACTGAGATTACTTACTAATCGCTTTCCCCGTACAGATGATAGGCGCCTAGCTTTTGCTTTTCAAAGTTATGAACAAAGGAATAAAATGAAAAAATTCTCAGCTATCCTTAGAAAATCAATCGTGCATAATCGCTTTGTTTTGATAAGTAAAATGTTGAAAAAGAAAGACTCGGGTATATAGAACTCAAAACTCATACTCAGCCATGTCCCCAGCGTAATGCAAGATTCTGAAGATCTTGAAAATCCAACTTACATTACTGAGATTCAAACAATCATATTTGGGAAGGATAATGTCCACATTATGGTTCATGTCCTGAATAGCTCGAGAAAGACTAGTGACTACGTCACCTAGCCCCCCCACCTGCAAGAACGGAATAAACAATACAACAGTGCAAATTATATTCGTTCGTGCATTGACATTAAAAACAAGCATACAAGAGAAGACAAGAGGAGAATCTCTGCAGTTATGATCGTGAATTAAAAAAAGAACGATAAAGAAGTGTTTCCAGTTTCCACCATTTTGGAGAATGAGCAATTGGAAAACAAACAGGAACTTGGTAATGCGTAATTGAAAATTCGCTCAAACACAGGATAACAATTAAATATTTTTTCAAACCTACAGCATATCCCCATCGAAAAATCTCTCCTCTAGTCGACCCTACGTCCAATTAGAAACGCCCACTAAAATAGGGAATAACATGCAACAGATAAAAGAGTAAATACACTTAATGAAAAAATAATGAATTACAAAAATTGATTAAAGCTCGATCTGCATGAAGAAGATACTTTCTAAGATGATGGCAAAGAAAAGTAAACATCCGGCAAAAGGATTTATCGAGTTAAAACATCATTACCTTTGCAATAGGTGCCATCTCAACTGCTATATGTACAATGTGCATTGGGGGCTCCTGCACAATTGCTCCTGTTACAGGTATGTGATAGTCCATACCATTCTTGTTGTCGAAAATGCCTCCATTTTCTTTCTCAGAGAAGACAAAGTCCATCATATATGCATCCAATGGAACCTTGACTGATAAGAATGGAGAAAGGGGGAATAAGGTAAAAGGAGGCATTGCCCACATAAAGAATTAAAGGATTTCAAAAACAAGAATGGATGTATTCAACACTAGAAGCCACATGAAGCATTATCAAAGACTTATTGGCACAACATCTGAGGCATGCCAGCTACCCTAAGCAATTACATAATGCAACACTATTTTTGTTACTGAATTTAAGATCACAACATAAATGTAAAATAGAAATACACATTAAGACCACAATTTCCATGTCATTACACACGCATTATGTGGAAGAATATGGTACAGAAAGTCAGAAATGTTCCACAGAAAAAAGTAGAAGCTAGAATTTCAGATCTGCAAACTATTGTCATTCCGAAATTGAGTATTTTCAATACAAGAAGCCTCATGTAAGAACAAGTACTAGAAAAAATTATGAAAGATCACATTCTCACCAGTTGCTTTAAGACCAGAACCATTTTCATCAGGAAGCATTTTTTGAGGTGTCAATAGGCCCACGCGATGGGTCCACCTATTGAACGAACATCTGAACCAGACTTCAGGTTTTCCATTCAGGACAGTGTTGGCAGGATTATAAAAAACTGTGACTGTGCTCCCAGCTTGGACATCAAGTGGATCCGTATAGACTACATTCTTTTGAGATAACAAAAATGTTTTCAAAGTTCTCCCTTTCATTTCCGCTTTAAGACGTGCGGTTTTCTCCGCCTATACAGGAAATGGCAAATGGTAAGTAGAAGATGAAATCGGAGGAAAGTACAAGTCCCGTGAATCATTCCCATATCTACAGGTTGGAGTCTTTCCAATACAAAGAAGATCAAGAAATCTCAAGAAATATCCATTTATCACAAGGAATCCAGTTAACTAACCTTTGCTTGTGTTGCTTCTTCTCTCAACCGCCGTTCTGCTTGAAGTCTTCTATATACCTTCAGCTCTTCCTCAGCCCAATAAAGTTCCTCAGGGATGGATTTTGTGACAATTGCATGAAAATCTTGCTTTTGATTGTTGTCATAAATGATTGCTTTCTGCGGCGGACCATCAGCAAAAACCCAGTCCAAAACTAGAGCTCCATCTGGGACAACAACTGCAAGAACAGATGTCGCATAAAATATACAAGGCAATTTACTAGAGACTAAAATAAAGAGAAAACTGAAATATACTAATCAAGTAAGAAAGTCATAAAAATTCTACAATTTCAAACTCAAATGTGTTAATACTTGGCCTTGGTACCGACAAGAACTTTCTCCATCAAATATAACTTATAAATATAAATTACTGTATGTAGCCCTAGAAGATCATACAAATTATAAATAACAACCCATTAAGCAGAGTACTATCAATGCATTAAAAACTAAATTGGTATCAGCAAACAGGGGAGATAACTTGATCCTGCAAAGAATGATGGACGAACATCAGAATTTCAAAAACGATAAGAGAGAAAATTGGATAATTCTTGTTCCTCATGGTCCGAATTTCCTTTCTGCTAGAGTACGGGGCTCACACTTAATTTCAAAGTATAATTAATGCAGACCTATTGCATAAAGTTCGTATGCATCCATCAGTTGTATTCTACAACAAGCCAATCAAGATGCTCAGTCAAATGTGCATTAAGACTAATCAATCCCAAAAAACACAATTTTTTGGGGAAGCCAAGGCAACTCGAAGGTTGGAAGAAAATGGTGCATTTCAAAATAGGCCCTAAATGAACTAGCGCCGTCCATGGACAATATGGAACAACACAACGGTTCTGTCCTTGAGTTTGTCCTCAGATTTTATGAGTTTCGAAAATAGTACAAAATTGAAAGCATCTCCGAGCACTAAAACTGATAGATAGTTCATAAACATACTCACCATCAGCATGCCACCAGTCTCCAACTTTATCCTCAGATTTTATGAGTTTCGAAACAATGGACAGCCCATCTATCCAACCGTTATGCCCTCCATGAATCCATATGTCCTTAACCTGAGAAAGTGGTCCTGAGCTCTTCTTATAGTACAATCTGACCCCGTCATTGCCTTCAAATGCACTAGGCTCGATGTACCAGACATCAGCAAGTGATCTCACTGCCCTTTTGATAGACTTTTGCAGTAAGGTCCTTCTCTTTGCAGTTTCCTCCCGGGCTTGATTTCTATCAGCTTCACTTGCTATTCTTTCTGCTTCTAAGCGTCTTTCTTCCTCTGCTTGCCTCTCCATTTCAGCTTTCCGTCGTGCTAGCTCCTCCTGTTCCCTGTGCTTTTCTTCGAGCAAGAAGTTTTCGAAATCAAACACATCCATTCCCCCCTCCACCACTATGCAGAAATCTTGTTCATCATTGTTCTCATAGATATGCTTTCCATTATAGAACACAAAATCAATTTTATATGCTTCTTTAGGAACATAGAGCTGGCAAGACCACCAATCCCCATTAAGATAACTCTTACTCAACTTAATTGTAAATGATTTCCACTTCCAATCATTAAAGGCTCCCACCATCATAACATCTGGTTCATTTTTCAAATTGGAAAAACTTCTGTTGAAGTATATCTCTACAAATTGATCAGGTTTTACCCTCTCTGGGTAACAAAATGCTTTGTTTCTTTTCTTGACACTATCCTCGGCAAGCCTGTCTAATGCCTGTCTATCTAAATTAACTTCACTTTCCAATTTTAACCTCAGAAAGTCTTCTCTCTTCTCATTATCCCCGCCTGTTGAAACATAATCATCACCAACAGCTTTGTGACTTCCAAATTGCTTTACATTTGCTATAGTTACAATCTCCTTTTGTCCTGAATCTCGAATGCACTCGTCTTTCTCAATGTTCCCATGCCATTGACCTGTATTACCTTTACTCTGCCTCTGTCTTTCGTTAGAAATTCCTCCATAAATAGAAATATCCAAATCACCAGTTGTTTTCACTTTTTCCTGCAAAACATCGCTCTTGAAGATTTTACTCGATATAGCTCTTAATCATTGATGGTATCACTAACATATTTACAAATAATAATCTTCCTGCAACATTACTGACCTCACTCTCGGTGATTTTTCCTATATCTGTCAAGTCAATTGTGGAGTCATCCACTTCATGAATTCTCCCATTTTCTTCAAAATGACTTGATTTATCTTCAAATAATGATTCATTGGTTGCTGCAACCTCTGGCCCTGTACCATTAATTTTTTCATCGGCTTCTGTATCAGATACCTCTTCCGTATTGGATTCAACTTTTAATTCTGGTTTTACAATATAAGAGCCCCCCGTGGTTTGTGATGTCCCTCGGCCTTCCTTTTCTTCGTTGTTTTGGTCCCTTCTCTGGGTGCTCGCAGGGACCTGTGTTCTAGGCATGAAGCCCCTTGGTGTAGATTCCTCAGACTTTGCAGTTGAAAATTTCCGCTGCCTCCGTCTAGAGAAGTCTACAAAGTACAGACGTAGAAATGGTATAGAGATGGGTATATCTTATGTCGCTAAAGTATATACTACCAATCAAACAAAGCAACCAACCCGCACTTGCAGATATTCGATATGTTATCTTGTCCATATGACCAATCTTCCAATTGAAAGACTGCACCAAAGTTGCTAACGTATAAGCAGTGCAATCGCCAGGCAACATTTCAAATTCAAGTAAAAAAGAACAGAGAGGAATAAGTTAATATCACTTTGAAGCATACCACAAGTACCTGGAAACATATTTATAAATATAAAGGGCAGCTGGTCGTGACAGACTAGAAGCCATAAGTTGAAACACTCCGCAAACCATGTAAGCAGACCGAAAGTTCAAAGAAATCCAAGAAACCCACCAAAAGTAACATTATGAAGAAACAAAACGTTAAAACAAGTACAGACACCATTTGTTGTTGTTTCTTCAACAATTGATTTGTCCAACATTGAGACCCGCAAAATACAATAATGATCAAGCTCCAACAAAGTTCCCACACCACAACAGATAAATTGACAAAAAATCAAAATAAAAAAGTTACCTTTGAGGTCCCATGAGGCGCGAATCCAGGAAACGGTTTAATCTGGAACTGGGTTCCCTCACACAACATTCCTCTATAAGGCAAAGGCCTCGGCAGCGAAAGGGGCATCTCCATCTTTGCCAGTCTCCAAATAAATTAACAAACTAGGAATAAAACAGAGTTCAATTTTCACTTATGACCGCATAAATCCCCCTGGGATCTCTCTTTATCCTGCTCCACTACTTCAATCAATCGACAACTTGTCATGCAAATCACATACAAGTGTTTTATACTCTTCTATAACATTATATCCGTAAAAATAGCGATAAATGGGAGGACAGTGATGACCAAAAGTTGACAAATTCCCAAGAATATGGACCATAAATCTTCTTTATGTGGATGCATTAAAATGGTATATACAATTCTCTGAGAATCTCAGAATCATGTCGATAAGAAGAATGAAACTAACTATAAATTGTAGGGTTGGAGATTGTTTGGACTTTGATTGACCGAGGCCGATTGGATTTCTTTTATCAGCAAAGAAAAACTGAAGGAGAGATACCGTGCACAGCACAGATGGATGCGTAACAGACCAGTAGCTGTGGTTAATATTGATTCAGGTCTTATTTACTTTGAATAGGTAAGTTAATATGCGGAAAATAGCAAATATTATATTCTCGCATTTATGTTAAATTTTCTTTTTTTTAAGGTTATCCATCTGTCTATAATCTATATGTTGTTGTAAGCAAGGCAACTACTATCTTTTTAGGCACTGCAACAGCTTCTGCAAAATATTTTCTATCTTCTCTCAATCATAAGTAATTTCCTCTCTTAAACTGTATTGAAGCAACTTGATATTATCACTTTCTTAAATACGTAATAAGCTGTTGCAAACAGAGAAGTGCATATGCATATGCATTGAAATGTGACTAGTTATATATAATAGAGGAGGTTTTATATTGGACTTTGTTAATCTTGGTAGTAGAGTAGAGTAGTAGTTTCCACTTTCCATAATGAAGTTAAAGATGAATACGATATCCATGAAGAGAGTATTTTCACACATACGACGGTGAAAGAGGGGCTGTGTTTGACAGTTTCTACTTTTGCATATGAATGTTTATCAAAGTTCCTAATATTCCTAAAACATATGATTCAAAATGAAATTTGGGAGGAGATCAAAGAACCACCAAAAAAGGTTACAAATTACAACAGAAGAATCGAGTAGGGGTGTCCAGCGGAATTAGCGGAATTAGCGGAATTAGCGGAAAATCGTTATCATTTCTGTTATCGCTTTCGTTATACCGCCGGAGCGGAAGCGGTGAGCAAAATGCATTCCGCTATACTAGCGGAAGCGATAGCGGTTTCGAAAGTGGTGTTCCGCTAATTCCGCTAATACCGCTATTATTTAACTTTAAAAAATAAAAAATATAAATATAAATTTATTCAATTACAGATTGAGAATTTAGATTTGAGTATATAGGTTTAGAGCCCGATCGGCCGCTCTTCAATTTCAACTTTCAATTTCAGTCTTCGTAACTCAAAAACCTATTAACTTGCTTTAGACTTCATATGTTTTACTTTTAACTTTAGTTCAACTTGTGCCTTTGGCTTTGCATAGTTGAATCAGGATCCACAGGAACTCATGTCACGACTTACAATTTGATATTCATCCTGGAATGGAAAGTGCATTGCTTGTTTGTTTTGTTGTTGAAACTTGAAAAAATTATATTTTTGGACTCTAATAGTTTTGCGTTGATATCAACAAGTGGAATGGATAATTGAAATGTTGATTAATTTACTGTTGTCTGTTATATGTGGCTTTTTAAAGAAATCTGTTATTTTCTTATCAGCAGTCTCTTATTAATATTATTTTGTATTAGCCACCGCTTTAACTCTTTTATAACCTGTGTTTCTACTACTTGTTTTAGCAAAAAATTTATAGGTTTAATTAATTGGATGTATGAGTTTAATTTGCTAAAATTGTTATAAAATATTTTGAAAATTTGATAAACGATCAAAAAATAAATCATCCATAGGTTACTAAGCATTTATTTATTATCGGAATTAACGGATTCCGCTATCGCTACCGCTATCTTAGCGGAAATAGCGGAAGCGGAATAGTGGTTAGTGGAAGCGGAAACGGATGGAATTTTCAAAATCCGTTAACTTAGCGGAAGCGGTGAAGGCTTACCGCTATCGCTAAGACCGTTGGACACCCCTAGAATCGAGAATGAATAATGTAGAGTTCCGAGATAATAGGGAATTGCAATTGAAGGTAGAAAAAAATCCGCCCCAAATCTTATCAACGTTCTTAGGTAAAGCAAATACTTTTGAAGTAAACAAAAAACTGGACTGTGAGTCTGCATGCCTTGCAGGTACGATCTTCTTCAGAACTTCACAACACAAACTTATCAAATTTAAATAAAAGCCTTTGCTGCATCAACTTCTCGATAGTTTGAAACAAACATCAGCTAGCAGACAGTTCCATTTGGGGGCCAGAATTGCTAAGAAACAAATGAGCTGATGCAAAGTCTCAACGGTGAAGTTCCGCTGCATCCTATTTTATCTTTCATTAGATCTGCATCTAATGTCTACCACAAGATGGCGAATATGTGGAGCATACCATTTAACTCTCTCTACGTGCTCAACTAAAATCTCCCAGCAACGACCTGCAGATATGGTACGTTATGGCAAGTGTCAAATACTAGGGTTATCGAGGATGGTTTCATTCAGTAATGATGGCATACCTTCTGATTTTGCAATTTCAGAAATGGATTTTGAAACATGGTTTACCCATGAATCCTCCTCACAATCCTTCACATTTTCATGAATATGAAGTCTTCCACCCTCGTCTCTGCAATTTCATTGGTCACGAGTGAAGATGTAAGAACTCTAGACAGGTAAACGTTTGGAAAAAACATAAGCTATATTGCGAGTTTTGTTGGTAATTATGATAATATAGGGACCTAGTCTAAATTTGTGAAGTGTACCATATATAAGCCCAATGGTTATTATTCAATAAACATGAGATAATTACCCAAATTTACAATTTGGTATCAGAGACCACCACACCAAACCCTAGCCGCCGAAAATCACCCTACACCCTACACCCGCCCTTGTGAGGGCCATAACCGCCGGTGAATGCTCGCCCCAGCCAGCGCCCGCACCAACGCCCGCTACCCCCTCTGGGATTACCCCTGCCTCCGGTACAGTGACTGATTTGAGTAAAGTTTATGTTAGGTTTCAGAGTTCTGATTCTGATTTGTTGAATTTGGTGCTGTGAAATCAATGGTGTTTGATCGATTTGGTGTGGTGTTTGAACACACTGTCAGAAATGAGATTCTAATTTGTTGCCGTGTTTGAACCCACCTTATCAGAAATGGGATTCATTTGTTGCGTTCAATTATCCACTAAATCAGACGTTCTGATTTAGTGGGTTGGAGTGTTAAATTTATGATTTGTTGAAATCGACGTGAAATGGCCCGTGGGGTGTGATTGGAGTGTTGGAGGTGGTTGGTGTGTTTGAATTGATGGAGGGGTTATGTGAATGGGTTTGTGGAGGTTTGATGTTCACCTAAACTTGGTATTCAATTAGGCGTGTGTTTGGAGATTGTGGAGTAGTTGTGTGTGAGAGATGGAAGGAAAGGATGAGGATGAGGATGTGGGGTGGGGTAAACGATTGGATACCCTGGCGAAGACCTCGAGGTGCTGAAGCTCGTGCATGGGATCATGCAGGGAACGAGTCCCTCGACTATGACTATTGTAGTTGCTGTTACTCAGACACATGTCAAGTGTAATCTTTCACATATATATATATATATATATATGAAGCTCGATGGACAAACCACATACCTTAGTTGGTCACATCAAATTGAGGCCACGCTAGTTGGGAAGAAACTAGGGGGGTTTCTAACAGCAAATGAGAAAGGTAGTGACAGGGCTTAGACCGATGATTGAAAGACTACACATGCTCAACTGTTCATCTGATTACTCAACTCAATGACTCTCACAATTGCTTCATTAGAGGATGATATCAAATTGGTGAGTGACATATGGGCGAAACTGAAGAAGACCTACTCCGAGATTAAAAATCAGATGAGTGTTCTAGATTGAACTAGAAATTGATGCAAAGGTGCAGGGAGATAAATCTATTCAAGAATAGTGGGCAAAGATGGATAACTTCTTGCCTATATCGAATTGTAGTGACCCGAAGTGCAAAAGGGTAAAAATAGATGAATTAAAGAGGACTATAAAGTTCTTGAGGGGCCTGGACCCAATCTTTGGCCCGAGGAGATCAATCCTACTATCTCATGATACCATCCCGTCACTAGATGAAACCATTGCTGCTATGATACAAGGAGGAGAGGCAGATGAAACTACACTATGAGCCTAGTGTAATTTCAGGTGCGAAAGCTTTAGTTACTGCGAGCTCTCGGATGACAAGTGCACAAGGAGAGACTCGTAGTTGCTTCTATCGTGGAGAGATGGGCTACCTGATACAGTTATGCCCTAAGCTATCTCGAGAGAGAGAGAGAGAGAGATTCTGGTGGCAGAGGACAATTCGGAGGTAGGGGTCGCAATAGTAGTGAAAGGAGAGGTGACGGTCGAGGTGACTGCAGAACCAACCTGATGGTGGACGAGGAAGAAGAGTCCGTGGCAAGTACTGTCTCTGGTAATGTTGCTTTACCCTCCCTTCAAAAAGGAACGTGTGATTCACTTGCTCTATCATCATTTCCCACTGTTGGTTCCCCAGAATGGATTATCGACTATGGGGCTTCCACACATGTGACAAGTACTGCTATGGGAGTTCAGCTCCTATCCTCGCCTAGCAATCCCATTAAGTGCCAAGACAGCTGATGGCACATATCAACCAATGATTGGTAAGATTACAGTGCAATGTATCAACACTTTGATTTCGTTCAAAGCTTTGCATGCTCCTTTTACTATAAATCTCCAATCTATAAATGTCATTGTTCACCAACTAAATTGTACTATTTTGTTTGATTCTCCCAAGGTAATCTTTCGAGAGAAGAGGACAGGTAGGATTATTGGGACTGGGACATGACATAGTAGCTTGTGGGACATGGATTGAAAGGTATTGGACTCAACCCTCTCATCCATGGTGAAGAGATCTGGAGGAGATAGAAGTGTGAAAAACTGTTTTGTGATTCATGTGAGTTGGACAAACACACCAAAAGTTTTATGTTAGCTCTGGTAGTAAGAGTTCTAGTGTCTTTGATGTGATACATTATGATGTGGGGTTTTGTCCCACAACAACTTTCAAAAGATTTCGCAGTGGTGAAGGTCTTGCGCTCTGATAACGAGACAAGTACACCAACAAGGAGTTTGTAGATTATCTGTCATCACAAGGGATTTAGCATCAAACCACTTGCCCATATATAGCATGACAGAATGGGGTATCAAAAAAAAAGAATCGTCATCTCATTGAGGTTGCTAGAAACATGATGTTTATAATGAATAACCCGAAATACTTTTGGGGACACGCAGTTCTGACAACCACTTACCTGATTAACCGGATACTCTCACATCTTGGATTGGAGATCTCCATTTGAAGTTTGGAATGGTACAAAACTAGATGCTCTTCCTTTGAGGATCTTTGGCTTGAGTGATTTGTATAGGACCGCAGACCGGAGATAGGAAAGCTAGATCAAATGGCTATCAAGAGTATCTTTGTGGGTTACTCCACCACTTAGAAGATATATGTCCGTTGGAGCCCAGTTGAGAGAAGACTGTTTGTGAACATGGATGTCAAGTTCCGGAAGCATGAGCCGTACTTCTCCAATGGTATCTCTTCATTCTTTGACTCGCCAGATACCGAGGGTATACAGCTAGAAAGGGAGAGTAACAGTGATGGTGAGCCACAGATGGTGAAAGTTGAGCCACTTATAGTGAGGGTTGGAGACATTTCTTGTCCGATTAGTGGGTCACAGACCTTGCAGTAGGTTGTGAAGGTGTTGATTGATAGTAAGAGAGGGACTTCGGCTCAGGGGACCCTTCAGTGCACATGAGGCATCAATAGGGTACGAAGAAGTGGCAGAGAAGAAAGAAGACGGGAGAGTCGCTTGCGCTTGTTCCATGTCATGTGTCCTTGTCTGCCTTGACTCCGGAGACATCTTCACCGACATCATCTACCATAGATCACACAGATCATTCAGATGATATGATTCTTTTCTCTACTCCTCACACTCCCTAATTGGTAAGGCGGACTGCTCACAGCAATGCAGGGGTTCTACCTGACTTATATGTGTTCCCACATGATATTACTCACCACATCTATTACTCTCATATATCACCCAGATATGAAGCATTAATTACATCTTTGGGTATCATCTCTGTTCTTAAATATTGGCAGGTTGCAAAATAAGATCCTAAGTGGAGAGCTACCATGATAAAAGAACTGGAGGCTCTTGCAATAAAAACAAAATCTAACAACTTGTATAACTACCACTTGGCAAGAAGACAGTTGGATGCAAATGGGACTTAAATGTGAAACAAAACCTAGAGGTCGAGTGGAGTGCTACAAGGCTCGGTTGGTTGCCAAGGGTACAGTTAGACCTATGGCATTGACTATGATAAGACCTTTGTTGCACCAATGGCAAAGATGAGCACAGTCAAAACTTTGATCTCTATAGCAGCAAATGAGGGGTGAAAACCACACCAGTTTGACGTGAAGAACGCTTTTCTGCAGGGTGTGGCACCAGCCAGACAGCTGGTAAGGTTTGAAAGCTCAGGAAGTCTTCATAGGGGTTGAAGAAGTCTCCTCGAACTTGATTTGACAAGTTCAGAAAGACAATGGTTGGTATAGGGTATCGGTAGATCACGACCATACTGTGTTTTTCAGTCGAGATGGCGGCCATGCCACGATGCTTGCAAAATATGCGCATTCCATGATCATTGCTAGTGATGATAAGGATGAGATTGTGAGGCTAAAAATGAATTTGGGTAAGGAGTTTGGGGTGAAAGACTTGGGTGAACTAAAGTACTTCCTGAGAATTGAGGTTTCTCGTGAGTCAAAGGGGATTGTTCTGTCCCAAATGAAGTATGTCATATATTTGCTCAAGGAGACAGGTATAATGGGTTGCAAGCCTGCTAGTGTGCCTATTGATCAGAAGGAGAAGCTGAGTGCAGGGGCTGATGAGCCGGTTGACAGGGAGAAATACCAAATATTGGTGATGGGGTTGATATGTCTGAGTCATACATGTCCCGTCCAAATATATCATTTGCTGTGAGTGTTGTGAGCCGATACATGCATGATCCCATGAATGGTCACCTTGATGCACTATATCAAATTGAGGTATCTAAAAAATGCACTAGAAAAAAGAGTGCATTTTTTTTGTTTTTTTTAATTCTTGAGCCGGGGTCTCCACGGAACCAGTCTCCTCATCTCTTTTGAGAGTCGGGGGTATGACTGCGTACATCTCACCCACCTCAGACCCTATCTCAGGACGAGATATACTGGGTCTGTTTAGTTTGGTTTGGTTTGGTTTGGTTAGGAAAAAGACCGATCTTTCAAAGGAATGGGAACCTAAACATTGTGGGCTACTGTGATTCAGTCTGGGCTACCTGTGCTGATGAAAGGAGGTCCATGTCTGGATACGACATATTTGTAGAAAACAATCTGGTCTCCTGGAAGAGTAAGAAACAATCAGTGGTTGCTCGTTCCACAGCCGAAGAAGAATAGAGTGTTGCATAGAAGATCTGGTTGAGATCCATGTTAGTGAAACATAAGTTGGACCAAGGGGCCAAGATGAAGTTGAGGTGCGACAATAAGTCGGTGATCAGTATTGCCAACAAACCTGTTTGTGGACATCGATAGGTTCTTCATAAAAAAAAGATGAATAATGGACAACTGGAACTAAGACCTGTAGCCACCAAGGAACAAGATGCAGATGGTCTCACTAAGGGTCTTAGTTTACTAGACTGGGAGAGACTATATAACAAGATGAACTTGATTGATATCTTTCGTCCATCTTGAAGGGGAGTGCTGATAATTATGATAATATATAGACCTAGTTTAAATTTGTATCAAGTATATCATATATAAGCCCAATGGCTAAATAAACAAGAGATAATTACCTGAAATTACAATTAGTTTCAAAAACATCTGTTAGCATACCTCAACACTCGGACTGCAGTGATCCAACTGCCCTCACTTAATGGCAGGAGGCCAAGGCAGACTCGATCTGCTATTCCCTGTGTCATGGAAATTGTTCTGTTACTCAAATAAAAGTATGAGTGCATGATTCCATCAGCTATCACTATCAGAGAAACTACTGAAAATGCAGACCTCCTTCACAAGGACAACACAAAGGTAGTTAGCAAACCTTTTCAAATTTGAAAAATAATTTGAGGCGTATGATATAATATGGATCGAGTATGAATGGATGATATTCACATTTATTTCAATGAGCTAAATTTAATTAAATCCATGTAGTTAACCCCATCTTTTAGTTTAGCTGGGTACAAGTTGTCAACGTATAACAAGAGTAAGAACAGTTATTTAGTGATGACAAATTAAGCCACAGAAACTCAATAGATTGAGTTAAATCATAAACAACGTAAGCAGCCTTGACAGACTGAAAAATCTTACTTTAGGCGCTGTAGCCCTGTTATCTCCTTCCAAGACCACACAACGATCGGCCACGTGATTCAGCTGGAGATTGCGATGGAGTGCCTCAATTGCATGGTGATTCCACTCACAAGCATAAACCATTTTGGCACTAGCCCTAATCAGCCATGCCACAGCAATTATACAGAATGCATACATAAGACCCACAATTATAATGAAAACTGCTTATCAATTATTTTTTTTAAAATTGGGGTTTGTTTAATCACCAACCTGACTACAGTCAGTTAGTCTTCGTGAATATGAAGACAATATTGGAATGGCATACCTCACAAGAAAAGGAAGTACAAAATATCCTATTCCTGCAAACAAGTCCACG
>JAOWBN010000020.1:690859-702735 GCA_028565015.1 Pinguicula moranensis | reverse complement strand
CGTCATTTGATGTATTGAGTTTCAGCAACTTCACTAAATAGAACCATTGGAATTTAATAGAGTCATTTTGCTCTATTCCATTATTAGCACAAAGCTAAAAGAAATGTCAATAATGGCTCTTTCAGCTCCATTTGCAGCTCACCCAAATGATAGGTGGGTCAGTTTCAACGGTATACCTGTCCACTGCTGGAACCTTCGTATAATTAAGGAAATAACTATCCCGATCGGGCAACTGATCCAGGTGGAGGAGCCAAGGACGGAGTTCCAGGACTTTGATTCCATTATAATGTTGATCAGGAAGGCGAATCCACCCAGCCCAATTCCGCCGATTCAACTATTGCTAAAGGAAGGAACCTACCCAATCCAGACCAGGGAGGAATCTAAGGTATGGAATAAGATGGTCGATCAGTGACGGGACATGGGGACGCAGGCAGCGCAGGGTTGGATGACGCAGTCTGGCCGGAATTGCGGTCAACGGAAAACGGACGGGAGATCATCAAGGACAAACGGAACACGTCGGCAGGAACGGCAGAAGGGACGGATGCTGCACCTTCGGATCTGGGCCCATAGAATCACGTGGGAACAGTAATAGAAATGGTACCGTTAGACACAATTGTAGAGACGTTGGAAGAAGAATCGCACGTGCAAGTGCAGAATGAGACTGTTGTGTTGAAAAGTCAAAAGACGGATGAGGTACTAGAACCTACAGCTAGCAATAGCCTAGACACGGATTCGCTAGTAAGGACAGAGATGAATAGCCAACAGACAGAGGAGGTTGGCAGGGGGTCTTCTCAGGATGAGGTAATTGCTTCGGGGATTTCCTCGTCCCCCCAACTAGACAAGGGCTTTCGGTATGGGTCATCCAAAAAGAAAAAAAAAGAGCCAACAGGGCAGTGCTAAGAGGCCAGTGAGTGGTGACGAACAGGATCTGATTGATTCGGAGGCTGCTCAGGCATCTAGGAAGAACGCTGCTGCAATAGAGGTCGCCGAGGAGGAACGGGCATTGTTGTCCACATGGAGCGCGGAAACAACGCAATTCGAGGGCAGATTATGGGAAGGACGACACGAAAGAACCTCAGCAAAAAACCCCATTGGATGGATAAGATCTGGAACCCCAACCTAGGCGGGGCAAGAAAAAAGCCTACGACTCAGACCCGATACAAGGGGTGGAGGTGGAAAAGGGATACAAGGGATCCCAGAAGTCGCAGCAGCAGTCGGGTAGGATCCTGATTCCGCTACGGAGCCACCGCCTGTACTAGAGGCCAGCGGTCTTGACAATACACAGGACAATGAACGTGAGACTCAACTAAGTTTGAAAATGCAGGACAAAATATTATTCTGGAATAGCAAAGGTATAAGGAGTTCTCAGCGACACATTAAACAATGGAAGACGAAATATGACCTAGGACTGATTGCGGTGGCTGAACCTTTTCTCCCAGAGTGTAGGATGAGCCGATTTGCACATAGCTTCAGACTTATCATTTCATGGCTAATGAATCAGACAATGGGAAAATTCGGGTATTCTAGGATGATGCAGTCGGGTTTGAGATAACCTGCATACATGAACAAGCCATTTCTGGAATATGGAAGCAGGGGAACGTGGATATCTTAGTAACTTTTGTGTATGGGAAATGCTCTTATCTTTTGCGGAGAGCATTGTGCAGGTATCTGGAGAGCCTCCAACCGAAAGGCAGACCGTGGATTGTCCTAGGGGATTTTAATGTTTTTCGTTGGAATAGCGAACGACGTGGGGGAGCCAGTAGACCTATCACGCAATGATGGAGTTTAATAACAGTATTCAGAGATGTGCATTGGTTGAGTTACGGTGCAGTGGAACCAAACTGTCCTGGTGCAATGGTCAGATGGGGTCAAACCGTGCTTGGGCCCAGCTAGACAGAGCTCTAGTTAATGCGGACTTCCTACACTGGTGCGTTGGTGGCCACTGTAGTTTGTTGCCCCAGAAGCGATCAGATCATAGGTCGCTTCTAATTGAGATGGAAGAGTTGGGCGATCAGTATGGGAGGAAGCAGTTTCGATTTCATAACATGTGGTTATCCAGCGAGAATTTTATGCCGCTGGGACAGGAAGAGTGGAATGCACAAACTGGTCCTGCGGGTATGATATGATAACTCTGGGACGGGAGCTGAAACACTTACAAGGAGTGCTACGGGTCTGGAACGGAGAATGTTTTGGCCGTGTGGAGCTGCATATCCGACACCTTGAGGCAAAGGTGAGCTATTTGGAAGACTCCCTTCAACTGAATCACACGAGAGCGTTTGAGGAGGAGTATATATCGACTAAGTCAGAATTGCACCTATGGGAAGAAAGGGAGTTCTACAGGTTGGAACAACAGGTGAAGAAGCAATGGGTAGAAAGGGGAGATAGAAATTCGAAGATTTTCCACACAGTGATTAGACTGAAACAGCACAAGCAATGAATTGATTGCATGTCACTCCCCAGATGGAGCTAGGATTGTGGGGCTGCAAGCCATTCATGCGGCAGCAAGCCATTCATGCGGCAGAGTACTCCACTTTCAGCAGCTGATGGCACCGCCAGTACCCGATATGGATACACAGACTATGGGGCTGTAGAGCCTTTGCACAGAAAAGCTTTCGGTGGAGGAAAATAATCTAATTAGGGCAGTGCCTATTGAGCTGGAAATAAGGGAGGCAATTTGGTCCATACCGAGCAGCAGCTCTCCCGGGCCAGATGGATTTGGGGCTGATTTTTTCAAGGCCACATGGACCATTACAGGGGTGGACCTTGTAGGGGCGGTGGGGGATTTTTTTACGGGGTCTCAGATTCGTAGGATGTTTGCCTCCAATGCAGTAACCCTTATAGCCAAATCTGATCAGCCCCGATCACTTGATAATTTCAGGCCTATAAGCCTCTGCACGGTGGTTTATAAGGTGATCTCCAGGTGATTGCACGACGGTTGAGGAAGGTGATGAGTAGGATGGTTGCAGAGGAGCAAAGGGCTTTTTAAGCTAACAGAAGTATTCTAGAGAATATAACGTTGGCACAGGAAATGTTCTTGGCTCTACACAAAAAATAGACGAGGTAACTTAGTGCTCAAAATAGACATGTCTAAAGCTTTCGACAAGGTACATTGGCGGTTTCTAGAGGCAGTTATGGAGGCTAAAGGATTTGGGCCGGAAGTGAGGAGTCTGATCATAAGATGTATTCGGGATCAATGGTTTTCAGTGCAGTTTAATCGCGTGGCAAAGGGCTTCTTCAAGTCTTCCAGAGGTTTGAGGCAGGGGGATCCGTTATCTCCACTACTCTTCATCCTAGCTTAGGATGTCCGGTCTTTATTGCTGCTGAAGGCGTTCACGGAAGGGAGGATAGGAGGTTCTACCATCCCATTGGGGCAACCCTAGTCACACCTACTCATATTCTCAAGCTGGGACGCAAGATCTATCATGGAACTGATAACTGAAAAGGGTGCTTGAGACCTATTGTTGCATGGTCTACCCAGGCTGTGAGCTGTGAAAAATCGGTTGTTTTCATGTCTAGGCATATCCCCATATCAAGGAGAAATCAGAATCTTGGGGTCACGGGCTTCAGAGAGGGTTCCCTCCAAATGACCTACCTGGGAGCCCCGCTAGGTACAGGAAAACTAAGTAGACAAATGCTTGAGCCATTGTTAGCCAAGTTAAGGAACAAGGTGGTTGGCTGGAAAGGCAAGAGCATGTCTCAGAGTGGCCGGTTAGTTTTGATCAAGCATGTATTAGGAAGTTTGCCAATGCACATCATGGCAGCACTCAAGCTACCTCATAACGCGCAAGCCAGAGGTTGAGGGTGGGCTTGGATTGAGGGACTTAGTGGACTTACAAAAAGCCATGGGGATGCGTCTATGCTACAAACTCTTCACGGAAGAAAACCTAAGGGCTTGGTTTCTAAAAGCCAAGTATCTTAAGAGACAAACACCTGACAGAAAGACAGACCAGAGTCACAGATTCAAGAATTTGGAAATTTATCATGGATAGGAAAGATGAAGTGGCTGAACACACAAATTCTGTTGCGGGGAGGCAATTCGGCATTCTGGTTTGACAAATGGATTAACACCCTTTCCCTGGGGAGATACTGGCGGCGTACACGGTACACCTGAGAATGGGAACAAATAATGACGCTAAAATGCAAGCGGCAACGGCAGGACTTGGGTTATGCAAAGAGGAGTGGAGAAGCGTCATACTAGAAACTGATTCCCTACTTCTGACGAATTGGGTGAAGTAGGAACATTGTACCCCATGGTACTTATGGGATTTTTGGGAGGAGCTCAAAAAGGAAATGGAGGGCACGCGTGTTCACATCCGGCACCAATTGCGCGAAGGTAATTCCATTGCAGACTACCTGGCCAAGCTGGGCGCGGCAGGCGAAAATCTGATTCTTGAAGACCCTCTGTTGCTACCAAGAATCATCCGTGGACATTTGATAATGGACAAAGGGGGATTACCCAACTTAAGATTTAACTAGTATGGTGTAGTACATAGATTAGCTGAAGAAGGATAGAGGGTGAGGAGGAATGTCTCTGCCCAATTTCTACCCTATAAAGGCTTTCCGGCCTCAACGGAGCTACCTTTTTTAATTATGCAGTATGTTTTATCAGAAAAGGCACATATAATTGTCAGTAAGGTTATAACCTGAACTGCAGTATCTAATGCATTACTTAACTCCACATGAATACCAAAACTTCATCTTTATTATTTAAATACAAATATTTTCAATCAGTACATGCTTACAGTGTCTTTACAAAATATATGATATGGGGGAATACAATCAGTTGCAGTAAAACCCAAATATGGGATATGAGGAGTATAGATCAGAAGAAATATTGAAAGATTTAACAGACAGATTTGATTTTGGAAATCAATATAAATTTTGTAGACCAAGATGCCACCTGCAAGAAACCCACTCTATTAAGAACTAATGATCGAGGAGTACAAGTCTAGACATACCAAGATAGTTGTTCATAAACTTAGGGGATTGGAGGGATTTTCCCTGTTTGTTTGTTATTGATACTTTCCACCGATCAAGAATAGTAACAGCTGCATGTTCTATGTCATGCAAAAATGTACAAAGACCTCCCTGCCTCTCAACTGAACCTAGACCACCTCCCCAAGAAAGAACTCGGGCCAAATCATTTCCTGTTCCAGCGGGAAGAATGGCAACTGGAGGAGGAGAAATAAAACTCTGCTTTTCTATTGAATCCAGAACCCAACCAACAGTGCCATCTCCACCACAAACTAGAACGCGGAAATGGGACACTCTTCTGAACAGATAGAGTCCAGCTTCTGGTCCCTGACTTGAGCTTAGTTCACAAACCTGAAGTTGAAGCCAGTAATTATTTAATTCAAAATTAAAGAGACACCACAGCAGTACGAAAATAGATTCCACCAAATTCTGGAGACATATATTGACTGCAAGAAGATAGGTAAGATATGTGTGGGTCTAGATTATACCGGCAACAATTGATCATTAGCCAACATTAAACAAGCTAGCATTCAATATATATAAGATAAAGAACCTAAACTAGAGTGCCTCTAACCACAAAAAGAAAGAAAAACATTCAACCCCTTGTCAACTTACTTTCAGTACCAATTGCATCGGCAAACTTTCACACAAGTACCCACATACTCCTGCATACGTTTCAGGTATATATATAATTCTGACCTGCACAGGATTAAGAAGAACGTTCAGCCTCTGCCTGAGTGAATCACCTCTTTGAGCTCCACTCTTTTTGTTGATAAACACTAGCAAGGGCCTTGCCTCTGGAGGCAAATCAATCAATTCATACATCTGTTTCATCCCTATTAATTGGAAATTGTCCTTCTGATTGATTGATGAGCTTCTCTTGAAACTGGGCTTTTTCTCCATCCTTTTTGCTTCACCATTTTGATGTTGATGCAATGCATCTGCATTTTCAGTACCCTCACTATATTCTTCTGCTTTATTAGGACTATTAACTGGGTAACTGGTTGCAGTAGAACTTTCTGAGGATATATCATTTGTACTGCTTCTCTTGCCACTATCAGCAGATGTCTCATGCCCACTTTTATTCTTTTTTCCTTGACTTCTAATACTGGCACGCATAGATGATGCAATCTCATTGGCTCCATGTGTAATAGAGCTTAAGAACCCACCAGAAGAAGTTCTATTCAATTGCTTCACATAAAGGGGTGATAGGACTAGCCTTCTAAAAGGTCCTAAATCACAAACATCACCTGTTTCATTAACCATATTACCATGGCAATCTACATGCACTAAGCGCTGGCACCATAAACAACGCCATATTGGTGATTCCCCGAGAAGAGAACCACTGCAAAGCTCTTCACAGTGGCTGCAGAAAGAGAATTCATCATGCTGATCTGTTACCTCTGTCCATAGTACGGTCCACTGATGCAAAACGTGTTCATAGCCAGGCATAGATATGCACTTACAATCCGTTTGTGCAGTAGTTGAGCATCCCAAGTGGGCTACTGCACCACATACGCCACAACGGTGCATGAAACTATCGGAAGCCGTCGTAGGTCCCAGAGTCTGTGAAGCAGACACAGGCTCTAAGCATACACAACAATTGAAACTTTTTCCACGATTTACAGATTCCAAATTCCAAGTATGTGGTGTAATGGGAACATTGTTCCTTGACTTAGGGTTCTTCTTTGACCTCGCTATGGCTTTCATCCAACTAAGATTAATATTTTTCCTCCACTGGGAAGCTGTATATAATATAGTCAAGATCCCTACTAGACCAGCAATGATGCAAGATAACATAAATAGATGAGAGTCTGCCATTCCAGCAGGATTTATGCTTATCCAGCTGGGAAGAAATGCATCTACATCCCTATACTCATCCATCAGGTTCTCACTTGCTCATGCTTGTATTCATATAACCAGAAAATGTCATATATTTTGAAAACTTGTCTTTTCTCCCACTAAAATACAATTCCTCAGCATCTCTCCCAAGAATCCACCTTAAGTTCTCATGCATGCACATGGTGGAAAAGTTTTTGCATGTCTTTCATTCAGAAATCTTCAGAGAACTATTACAAAAACCTCTTAACTGTGTCAACAAGAGAATGTGTGAGTTATATTGCATTAAATAATGTGCAAGTGCCAAACAGAAAATTTGAGTCAAGACAGGCAATAGTGCATCTAGAACAATATCTCGATACAAAAAGGGTAAAACTATCAAGCTTTTTCTTCAAAATAAATTTCGGAAAGTACCATAGACATAAAAGGATATAGGCTACAACAAGAACAAGGCCACTGTACAGGAAGCCATTACTCGAAAACAAAAGGCAGCACAAAGTTAAAACATCTTTCTTGAAGTTGAAGCAGGACTTGCATTACAAATTTAAGTGCCTACAACGGCATTCGACATTCCCCAATATAAAACCTAAAGAACTTCTAACATTTAAAGATAATAAATCAATTCCCTCTACTCTTCTCCAGTGAAGAATTATGGTTACACGCATATCCAGCTGCACAAAGTGCAATCTTGAATTTAACTAACAAAGAGTGGACTCTACAGATGAAGTCTAAATCACTCTTATGTTGGGCAGCAACTGTAATAAACTAACAAAAAGTGGATTCTACAATAATGTGAAAGCTTGAGGTTTCGAGAAACAATCCACTTTGGCAATGAATCACCTTATCCATTTCCATGCTCTTGTTCATGGAAATACATCAACGAAGCTTGAGTGACCATACAATGAGAAATGTATCAAAGAGGTTGGAAAACGATTGTTTTCGTGGCACAATAAGAACCAACTTGCAAACAAACAAAATGTGAAGACCACAAAAGAACACCAGAAATAGTTGCAACTCCAAAAGTTCTCATTTATGTTCATCCCATCGGGAGTTCCACTTCTACCGAATCAATTCATCTTTTAATTCTACCTACTTCAACCGCGAATCGAAACAACCACAGTGTCCACCAAACTGGGTGATCCAACAGGCATTAAAAATAAAAGTATGCATCTTAAACATTGAATGGAACTAAGCTCATACTTGGATGACAAAAATAAATGCCCAGAGAGTAAGTCCGCTGATGAAGTAAAACAACCAACGCCCAGAAAAGGACGGTTTCTTCAATGATCAGAGGGATCAACCCGGCAACCTTGAAACACTGGTCTTGTAGCCCGAATTATAGTGACATTCAACGCAATACGCATACTAAATTCATATCTGCTAATCTTACATACATCACTTGAGACCCTTTTGATTTTCGATTTGGGATATTACTTCTATAGAGAGGATTTTGGTGACTTTAGATTCTGAGCGAGTAAAGTAAAGTCTAGAATCGAAAAAAGAACAAAATGAAAAATAAAAAATGAAAAATAAATAAATGAGAATCTCAATTCTTTTAAGAAGAAGTAGTAGAAGAAGTAGAAGTAGTAGAAGAAGTAGAAGAAGTAGAAGAAGGTTGACGCAAAACAGAGGCTTAGACGAGGGCGGCCCGCGGGGATTGGCCGGGTGTGTTCCAGCAGTAATTGGTTGGATCTTCTATTCGTTTTTTAATTTGGTATATTTGGTTTTGGCACGGTTCTGATACTGTAACTGTACAATCTCCAATTTTAAATCTTTGGTTTGCGCTTATTTTTTATATTTTAAATATATTTTAATTTTTTTGGGTAACTTAAATTATTTTGTTATATAAAATTATAGTTAAATTTAATTTCTTGTATAATTTATATATTTATAATTTATGAACTTTTATATAGGTTTATAAATTGTTTTGTTATATAAAGTTATAGTTTTTTTTTTGTAGATATATAAAATGATATTTAAATTTAATATCTTGTATAAAGTTATGCTTTTTTGTATTTTTTTTATGTAAATATATATTATTTGTTATATAAATTTTATAATTTATGAATTATTAGAAAGAAAAAAAGAGTGACGGGAGGGGTTTGAACTTAATTATAAATTTATTAATATTTATAATTAAGTTGACTATGTATCATATATATATATATATACACATAAATAAATCAAAACCCATATAATTATTTGACTTCACTTACCTGTTGAATTACTAAAAGTCTGTTGGACTTGCCGTATCGATTTTCATGAGTCAAATGGTCTTCTTCTTCGTCATGTTCATGTTCTTATATTCTGTTTTTTGTAGTTATCTAATCATTCAAGCACGTTTGATATTCCAAGTTGATTGGATGCAATGATGCACGACATTCGTCTAGAATGTACTCTTCCTTGCAAAAGGCTTGTTCTACGGCAACTGTTAAAATCAAACATGCTAGAATATACTTTGTCATAGCCGATACCACCGACAAAACTCGTGTTTTGCTCATTTGCCAATCAAGAATCTCGAAATCTCAATAGAATAAATCATCGTCTCCACCTATCTGAACAATCTCAAAAGTAGTAGTTAGATAAGTAGCAAATTCGACGAATATTGAACTTGATGATGATTTAGGCCGTTTATATATTTATTTCATTATATTCCTCATTCTTCTTAGCATTATTCCACTAGAACCACTACTACTAAAGTCATTAACATTACCACGAGTTTGAACACTAATACCTAAATTGTTTGATATTCTACACATAATTTATTTAATAAACTAGTTATTTATTCAATTATAGTCTTATAATTGACAATTGAGTCTATCATCCATCAACGAATTCACTATAATAATCTTCTAATGATCTTCTTAAACCTTCTAATTTTATTTGGGGGTCTAAAATGGTGGCAACAAGGTTAAGTAGTAGTATATTTAAAATATATTTACACCATTTTTTACTAATAGTTTCTACACAATTTGTTATTCTTTAAAACCTGTAATAATAGTTCCTATATTAACATAAACAGAAACAATAAAGTGAAAAGTGGGTTTAGATACGTATGATAATAATTTTGTGTAATCAATAAAATATTTTAATAATTTTAAGAGTTTTTCACACTCTGTTCAATGGGGTTGATGTGGATATATATTTTGATATCTATTATTAATAAAATTACATAAGAAATCTTTATAATGTACGATTTGTTAAAGTAAAATATAAGTTGAATTCTAACGGGT
Source organism: Pinguicula moranensis (assembly GCA_028565015.1). Taxonomy (NCBI): domain Eukaryota; kingdom Viridiplantae; phylum Streptophyta; class Magnoliopsida; order Lamiales; family Lentibulariaceae; genus Pinguicula; species Pinguicula moranensis. The sequence goes on along the minus strand of JAOWBN010000020.1, from coordinate 692,689 downwards.
TAACACATTCAGAAAAAAAATTATGGGCCAAATATTTAATTTATTTACAAAATTTAAACTAATATTTCATTACCCTATGTTTAGTAGCCAATTTTTTTATTGTACGTTTAATGGGGTGTACGCTTAAATCTATACATTTAAGAGCATCTTGTACACATTAATTAATAATATGATAAATACATCAAATATGAAGAAAAAAATCAACTACCAAAAAAAGAATCACATAATACCTTTAAATAATCTATACATGCATTATTCTTAGAGACATTATCAAATGAAATACTATATACACAGTCTTATAGATTATATTGTTCTAAAATCAAAACAATCATAATGCTTATATTTTGTGTTTGTGTTGTGTGTTCAACTGTCCACCCTTTAAAGTAGTCCACACCACCACTTTACTTGAGGCTTATACACCTCGTGTTTGTAGCTCGGCAGTAGAGTCGTGCTGATAACGTGTTGTGAAATTGATGATAGTAACAATACAAAAGGATAATATATATATATATATATATCCAAATATGACTTCTCTTCTCCAAGAATAACTCAACACTTTTCTCTACAAAGTATTATCACTTCTTCACTACAAGATATCCTCAAATGTTTGGTATCCCTTTCATTACATGGAAGAGCCCTATTTATAGAATTTGGCTACAGACATTTACCAATTTTCTCTTGCCATATGTTGCATTGCCAAAGCCATCTGTCACTTTGCATGCATCTTCTCTAACACTTGGACTTTTCTTCTTTGTATGTAGGACATCTTGGCATACACTTGTTCATTCCTCCTTTGCATGCTTGACAACTAGAATGGAAGTTCTTGAGTAATTACACATCATATATCTTGCATGGGGTTGATGGAATATTCATTCTATAACAAAAACAGAGAAAACACGAACATATCAAACAAGACAAACACGAATATATGATTGAACTACTTTATTGTATAGTTCAGAATTCAGATATCTTGTGTGACTATAAAGGATTAAAATATTAAGAGATTGTTTGTGAAAAAAATATTGAAAATAGATCTTATGAAAGAAAAATACCATTTTAAACATGTTTAAAACAATTTCATCTAAGCTTGCTGGAAAAGTTATTTGACTAAAAATTCTCATGTTCTCACAGTTTAAAAATAGAAAATACTACTATAAGGAGGAAACGCTCTGAATGAAAAAAGGGCGAACAAAAAAATACTCTGGAGATCTGAACTGTCGTGAGCCGTCAAACGGGGCCGATTTGTTGGTCGGTGGTCGGGAGGGACTGCCATTAGATGATGTGAAAGATACTGGTGCGGGTGTGCCGTTGGACGGAGGGAGGCTTTTCTTTTCTTGGCCTACTTGTGCGACCGTCGGTGGATCATGCTCGGGCATTGTTCCCCGCACAACGGTGGATGCAGAACGGGATGGTGTGGTGCATATTGGTGCACGACGACAAATTATTGATATTGATGATTCGTGAGATGGGACTCATCATGTAGCCCAGATAACGGTTCTAGGGCCGTCCCACCTATTGACGAATGTGGGCGAGGGGACGAGCGTCATCCTACAGTGTGACAGAGCACGCGGGGTGCACACTGATGGTGGTGAGTCGGTTGCCAGAGGCAGAATGCCTGTTTGGATTTGAACACTGGTTTGTTTAGATTTGAACTCTAGTTCAACTTGAATTGTTTCTTTCATATCTTTGTTTCATGCTTTAGACATTGTTTTTATACACTGATTTTCAGACATACAATCTAACTAGATCCTATTTTTACGGGATCACATTTGCTCTCTTCAGCTGTTTTGATGGAGACATGGTTAAATGGTTTGGTGGTGGGATGTTAGC
>JAOWBN010000020.1:645819-656488 GCA_028565015.1 Pinguicula moranensis | reverse complement strand
TGACTTGGGATTGTGAAATGCCTTAATCTCCCTTCTTCTTGTCTCATATAACCTTCACACAGCAATGCCTTTGAGAATTTATCCTCCACTTTTCTATTCACATCATGCACAAACACATCTGTCTCTCCATTTTCTCTGTTTCTAGCCAACAGACCCACAGTGTAGATTGCGCTCATTCTTCCCGGTGCTCCTTCATAGTATCCCGTGGGTGCATCTACCATGATCAAATCCCATTCTACGCGGTAAACCTCAGCTGGCAAGCCCTTGAGAGCAAGTTGGCACCTTGAAAATCTTGGATCAGTAACAGCTTTGCACTCTTGTTTCTTGCTGATTTCAAGAAGTTCATCAGCTTCAGTCACCTTTGAGTTATATATAACATGGTATGATTCTAAGGATGGGATTTGCTTTTGAATCTGTGTAATCCATTGCTTGTCTTCTTCAAGGAAAACCGTTCTACCACCATGGTTGAGTGAGGTCCACATGAGGCTGTCGCGGCCTAATCCAAAGACCAGGAAGTTACAGGGTGATTTCTTTTCGAGCACTTTGAGTGATACAGAGATTTCTTCAATAGTTTGTTGAGGAGTAATGTTTAATGTTGCATAATGGACAAGAGCATGCGCTAAAGAAACCGGGATCTTGGTACATGAAGGGATCAGACCAGGAAGAGTAGGGCAATTTGCTGGCTTTGTTTCCTCTTTAGAATCCAAGGTACTTGTAGTGTGGCTTGGAGTATTTGATGAGAAACTTAATCTAAGTATCAAGAAAAGAAGTAAAATAAAGAAAGATCCAATAAGTATCATCTTTAGATTGAAGGAGTACTGTGGTTTTGCTCTCATCTTCTCCATACTAAACTAAGAAGATGGATATTCTCAGGTCTGAGGGGAGATCTTTGATGTTGCAACAATGAAGATTTGTAGATGGATAGATAGGAAAAGAAGGGATGATGTTGGTTTTCTTGTTATAAGTTTCATCTTCTCACACTTGGAAATGAAGCAAAGGTTTTGATGTGACAAGTGAACTAATCTTGAGCATTCTTTGTTCCTTGGAGATTATCTTTGAAGTGAAGCAGGTGAGTTATTGGTGAAGCACACATGCTGTTATACCAATCAAAAAATTACTTTGGCCCAACTTTTTTGGATGCTTAAACATATATTTTCAAGTATGGTACCTTACTGTATTTATGTAGGCAATATTCTTTAAACACTTTTATTTTATTTTTATAACCATAGTGTGCGGACCATTTTTGACCTAACTATTCCACAAGATTCACAAAAACACATATCACATGAACCAGGTAAAACTTTACCTTTAGAGGTAAAGGCTAATCCCTGGGCTGCGGGCGTGACATCAAATGCAAGTTAGTACATGTCCCATGAAAGAGAACTAATACAAGAAAATGAAAATAAAATATTGTTGACAATGCTTAGTACTTAGCAGAAAGAACGAGAAATAAAGTGGTCGCTGGTGCGGTACAAATAAAACCTTCAAAAAACCTCAATAACTCTTAGAAACCAACAAACGCTTGCGTTACAAAAAGAGTCCATGGAATGAAGAAGCTTTTCACAACCATATCCTGGAGCATCCATAGAGTTCGGCAACAGGGATAATTCAGGAAAGTGACCACAACAATTATCTACAAAGATGTGTATAGCGGATTCTACATCGCCAGTATAACAAGATGATACGAATGCAGTTCAAGAAACTGATCAACCACCGAAGAATAGCATGAATCAATTGTCAAAATTATCTCATCTGTTCTAAAATCTATTGCCAGAGCCAGATGATGGGGGAGCAGGTGGCAAACGGTTAGGAGTGCGTCGGCTACCAGAGTTGGAACCATAACTTGCATCACCATTTTGGGCAGGATCGCTGTTCCTGCGGTTGTGACCATTGGACTTTGAATCACCAAATGAATCTGATCGGCCATTTGCTGCAGCATCAAATGCAGATCTCCAGTCATCACCTGATGAAGGGCCAGTAGTGGTTGGACTACTTTCTGTTCAACAAAAATAAAGAAATGTTAGTCCAGATGTCATTTTAGAAAATGATGATCAAACTATGGAGTAAACATCTAATTATCATCTCAAATACCCGAAATTGAAATAACCCTGATCTATTTACTTCCGTTGATTAAAGTAATCAATTATTGATGCCTGGATGAGATGGCACTTCCAGCAAGTGATGCTAACAAAACATTCTTGACCAGCTCTGCAACTTTATGTCCTCAGCTAAGTTAAACTAAATAATATACCTCCTCCACCACCATTCGCAAAGCTGGAAGCTGCAGCTGCTCGATTATCATGAATACTAAGTTGTCTAGTAAGTTTTGAGAGAAGTTCGGACTGCTTCTGATAACGATCTCGCCTGCGCTTTACATTTTGGTCCTCCTGGAGCAGCTCTTCTATTCTTGCCATACTTTGTGCACTACAATTCCAGTTATATGAATTCATGGTAATTAAACACTTAAAACGCATAAGAACAATAACCAGTTCATTTATGAAATAAAATGCATATTGGGAAAACTATAATTGAAAAAATAACGAGTTGGCCCAAATGGTACTCTCTTTATAATGACAATTTTTGCATGGTCTGAAAATATCAAGTATAACAGTAGTTGAGTTGCACAGAAAGAAAACAAACCTGATAGAACTGTATAGCTTATTTAGCATATCTTCTTTTGCCTTCTCTACTTGGCAAAGAACAACTGCCTGTAATCATAAAAATTATGAGTTAGAAGGTGTCTGCAACTGTAGAAATTTGTGAAGTCATTTACCAAATTTGACCTTAGGGACATTGGCAGCAAGACTGTTAAGAACAGCTTCAACATAACCCCGAACTTCTTGAGCCATCCATCGAAGTTCTTCTTCAGGATCCACAGGTCGTCTGGCCATTGTATCCTAATACACAATAAAAACAGTGAGTACAACCATCTAGATTGCTGCCAACATACTGTAAAGAAATTCTTATAAGTAAGCAAAAATATGGGCAATAAAGATGATCATAAGCTTCTGCAGAAAGAACGGGGACAAAGCGTGCAGGACAATATATTAGATACAGCCAAGGATATCAAGGGATTTACAAGGGAACCATCAGACAGGCTTTGCCGTATTAGCGGACCCGTTTCAACCCTCACTTGAGCTCCTTTAGAGCCGATTACATTTCTTAGTTTATTTAGCCACTCAGTCTTATCTGCCACACTGTCAGCCTTCAATACAACGGCACTATGAGCTGCAGCAACCAGGTAGTTCTAGTTAGCTTTGGCCTATGTGTGAATAGATATGCAAGCATGCCTCAGCAAGTGATTCCAACTACCTTTCAAGACTGTCTTATACGGAACTCTGCTGGTTATCTTGAATACAAGACTGGGCCCCTTTCCTGCATCAGGCCCATTTGCTTTTTTGTCTTTAGAACTCTTCGGAGGAGCTTCTTCATCCTCAGGAACTTCTTCCAGATTACATTCCTAATAATCCATCAACATCAGAAACATGTTAATCGTAGCAATTTGCAGCCATGGTAAACCACATGCACAATCTTCAACATCAAATAAGTCATTCTACACTTGATTTTAACATCATAACAAAAGACTATTCCAAGCTTTACTTTTTAAATTTTAACCAAGCACACACTTTGCTTCCAGATTTTTACCTAGAGGATTATGCACCTCCAGGGTATCAAACCCTGACCTCAACTATACAATTGGGCTTAGCTCTAACATTTGAGCTACTAGAGGTCGATGATAAAAATAATAATAAAAAAAAAACTAGTGCTAGCCTCCGTTCATGTAACAACGAGATATCCACATAACATTTGTAAAAATATCAGGTTTTTCCTTTTCACTACTCTTGCCCTCGGGTGAAACCATTATATCTCTGATCCTAAAACAGCAAACAGAAGCACTTGCTTCCGTACTAGAGTGTCAGCAGAAGATGCTGCCAAAACAAAGACCATAAGTACCTCCAAAGTGATAACACCACGAAAATGTCGCTCTTCTTGCTTCTTCGTGTATCCAAGCTGCAGAGTCATAATATTAAGCATCAGAAAATAATAACCAAGTTAAAGGAAGAAATGTCATGCTTACATTACATCTTCAAAGCACCCTTTTATATCACCAACATAAATTGTTAAGGATCACAAATAAAGGGAAGAGACAGATACAGAGCAAGGTTTTGCATCATAGCACATTTTAAGATAACAATGTCTTCCACTGATCTCCAGGAGTTTGAGCAACTCACTTTTCCTGTTTTTTCATTTAAAACAAACCATCTTCTACTCCAACCATCAGTTTTTGCACTTCTCTTCAATAAAAAACCTGCAGAAGAAAATAGAGTTAATCCTCGAACCTTGCTCAATGTAAACATGAAAGGAGGTACAGTAGTTTTCATACCATTATTTTATATGAAGAGTAATCCAAAATTATATACATAAGAAATTGAATACTCAGTGGAGCCCCTTTTGGACAGCATAATGACAAGAATACAGAAAAAAGAAGACGCAAAATCCAACATCTTATGGCATAAGAAGAAAAGCAAGCTCAAACAGGAAACTACAATTCCAAATGAAGTGAAATAGATGCACACGGCTAGACTAGATCTCCTACAAGAGATAATAATACGAAATACAACTGCAAAGGATATTTGAATAGACCTGCTGTAATTTCCCCCTCTGGTCCTGCAGTTTTAAGTGCAGATCCTTCTTGAGCATCTTTGTCCTGTTGATTGGATTTGTTATCCTTCAACGATTTTAAGCTCCCGCCACTTTGTTGGCTCCCAGTTTGCGGACTAGTAGCCTGAGCAGAAACCAGATGTAGATCATGCCATTACACAAATTATTCAGAAAAAATATCAATAAATACAAATATCTAGTAGCTCAGAACAATCATCACAGAGACAACAGGAATCTATAAAAGGGAAATAAATGACGAAAAAGATTATTACCCTATTTAATAAGGATTGCTCGGCATCAGATGACTTTTTGGAAGAGCGACCTTTCAGCTCTTCTTCGCGTCGCTGTCGGTCCATCCTGGCAGTCAAACACTAGAACATAAAAATGAAGAATGCGAAAAAGTACATGTAGAACTAGATCAATCGCAGGGAATACCGCCTCTGCACTAAACGTATGAAGTGCTGTGGCGGAACAAATGCCCGTTCCATGTCGACAAGTGCAACGACCATGTTTTTAGCTTCAGTCTTGAAACTTTCCAGAGCAGTTGTGGCTATTGCTATAACCTTCATAAATTGCAAAACTGTTTTAACATTTGAAAAGAAAATTGAAAATATAAAGATATTGCAGCGACTGGTCACAAGCACTAATCATGTCTAACCTCCCGCTTAAAAGGGGGATATCTTCCAAGGCCTGGTGTGGAATTTGCAGCAGATGACACTACATCGACAAGTACCCGATGCACCTATGAAAGAAAAAAGGAAAATGGATAATGGGAAGCACATATAAAGAAAATAGAGAAATATTGATAAATGAAGATCGCCAAACACACACTGGCTTACTTCATCAACGCAAAGGCGTGAAGGTTCTTTTGCCAGCTCCAATACACCCTTAATCAATGATCTCAACCCTTTTTCGGGAGAGATGAGATACGGTTGGTAACCATCTGCTTCCAGTACAATCTGGAAAAATATGAAGAAACACGATTATAAAATAACAACTTTTGAGATAAAGTAAAAATCAAAGATCTACCTAAAAAGAATAGCAAACCAAGAAAGGATGTAGCAAGTAGTTTCAGGGAATATATACCCGCTTAACATTAGTGATGTCAAAATGTCTATCCAAAGGAAGCTGCTTGATCCTATTTGGGAAATTGCCTTCAAAACTGGCAACCACTTTCCATCCACTACCCTGGAAAAGTAAACAAATATTAATCTTACAACACACCCAGCGAGTGGTCCCCATAAAAGAGTATCCTTGCTATCAAAACACCAAAAGGCAAGAGACATCATACAATGAGCATATTTCACACAAAGGATAAATGAGATCAGAGTTAAGGAAAAACTTTATCACACAGCAGAGCCTAATGAGGACCAAATGAGACAATCCAGACAAACACAGAGTAGGGGAAGAAAAAGATAAAAGGAGACTTGTTCACCAACCCAAAATTGAATTATTGAGTAAAAGCACCACAAGAAAACCATAAAAGAAAAAGAAAAAAAAACGACCATAGTCTGATATATAATTAGGAACAAGGCAGATAACTCAATCAGTAAAGAACTGTCAGAATTTCTTTAGCAAATAAGTTGCAATCAATATAATGCAGAGAAAATAATGTGGAGTTTAGCATATACATATTTTAATTCATTTTTTCAACCAACTTAGGACATCGGGGTTGGAGAAAACATATATATTCACAGAGATACCAGATTAGAGAAAATTAAATTACTAAACATACCAAAAATAGATCATTAATATGTAGGAAATATAGTAGGTATGGATGCAAAGACATTGAAAGTGTGCCCAAATAGTTAGATAAATATTGGTGTAATGTTCTATCCTTAGTGTAATGAGGATATTTTTCTGAATCGACAACCCACCTTTTAAAAAAAAATGTTCTATCATTGAGTACATAGCATACCTCTCCTGTAGTAATATGTTGGAGGAACTTGTCCTCAAATTCACGGCAAAGTTCCAAAGCTAAAGCTCTTGTACCCTCTGAACTGTGAACCATCTGTTCGCCAAGTCTGAAGAGTTCATCCTGTACTATCTGAGACTTGCCCTGAAGTCTGAAGAAATTGCAAGATCCAAAGCAACTGGTCAATAAAGGTATTAAATACACTGTAGATAATATAGTAAGCTGCATACGCTGCTTTCATTTCAAAGTGGGAGTGATGGAAATGGAAACACAAGAAGCTAAAAAGAAAGATACCCAGAGAGAAGATTTGGCAGCCTGATTTTTGCTCGATTTCGGATCTGTTGAGCAATAGTCTCAACCAACGCTAATCTCCCAAGCTTGCTTTGAGGGGCTCCAGTCAGTATCGATTTCAAACTTTCACTCTCAGCTCTCCAGGCAGTTTCTAAAGAATTATCAGCTCCACCACTTCCAGATTGAGATGGTGCAATAGAAACAGATTGTCCAATCAATGCAACCCACGGAATATCTGATGTACTTCTAGGTCCTTGATTTAACAATAGAGCCTGTACTGCTGCAAGGATTTTTGGTTCTGAAGATGCTTGGTCAATCTTGCTAATAACTCCAACAGTTCTTGTACCTAGGTAATATAAGTCAATATAAATTGTTTAAAGATAATGTAACAATGAGTATGTATTTGGAAAACAAAAGACAGGAACTGCCTTTGTTCCACTTGATGTTAAATCAAAGTACATTTCATCTTGAAAACCCACATTCTCCATCAAGCTCTTTTGCAATTCTGACGGCTTTGGCTGATGCCACTTCGGGAGCCTGATTAGCAGGTACTACAACCAGTAATATTGCATCAGTGCGTTCAGCATACTGACTCTGCAGGCAAGAAATAAACTATCAGACTACTGAAGATCAAATAGTTCAGGTCCAAGGGAATAACCAGGAATTCAAGGTCAAGGAAAATTTCCTAACAAAGGAGATAAAGTCCCAACATATTTGAATTCTCTAACAATTTAGTTCAGCTGCATCAATGTACAAAACTTCCAGATGCATTGAGTACAACATCTTCTTTTCTTCTGGAAATATTCTCAAAAAGGATGTATCAGTTGTCACTCACCAATGAATCATCAAGATTTCCCTTTTCCACTCCAGGTAAATCAATCAATTTTAAGGGTGGAGCTGCAAAACAAAGAGATCAACTCTTAGGCAACAAACTAACTACAAATTGAAAAACAACTCTCATGCTTGTGAGACATTCAAACAAAAAACTTGTAGTAACGTGAGATGCAAGTGGAGGTAAAAATAACTATAAATTCTTTGAAGCTTAGCATAAAACTATAGGAATTACGATAATAATAACCATAATATCATTATTTTTGTCATGGTGGGTTCTTTTTTATAACTGAAAGACCATGGGTCTGAACTTGACCTAGGGGTATTCAAACATCTTACAGCCACTAGGACAAGGACCAACTGATTGTCATCGTGGTTGTTATTATTAATATTATCATCCACCATCTCCATGTGCCAGAAACTTTTTTCAAGTATCCACAAAATCAACAAGGTTCAAACACCTGGCATGAAATCCTAGCAAGATTCATCTCCGCAAAAGATAAAAGTTATTATTTTAGCACATAGCAGGAAAGATCACTTGATAACAAACACAGAAACTTTAATTCATTCTTTTCTCTGATTCATCACAAACAATTTGATTTTTCTATCAGGAGACCCTAAAGCCAATGACAAATGTATAACTTGGGTTCAGACCAAATTTGTGTACTAAATAAATCTGTGACACTCTCAACAAACCTGTGCTGGTGCGGAGCTTCAAATAAATCTCATCACGGCTCTTCCCAGATATTTTGCTCAGCCTCTCCTGTAATGAATGTCGAAGAGCACCTATGATAGACCAAGAGATAATAAGGAACAGATTAAATTCTTATTTTTTACTCAGCACGAAAGACTGTATGTCGCATAACTTGATTTTCAGATAAATCTTTGGAGCAGATATCAGATGAAATCCTCACTTGCCGAAACCTGTTGAGTTCTGTTACTATCAACTTGCAACATAATGGACTTGCTGCTTAGCGAAGCATCCCTTGTTAAATCAACACATATTGGGGCTCTTGTTGCACCACCTTCACCAGTTGGCTGCAAAATAAAAGGTAACCTTCAAACATTTCGCTTTATCTCAAGAAACAAAGTCTAAGGTAAATGATTACAAAACAATAAGCGATCTATAACTTAACAACTCACCAATGCTGGATGCCCTATAAGACTATTCAGCACCGCGGACTTACCTGCACCCTGAAGAGACATTTCGTAATTGAGAATAAATATTTGGAGCCAACATAACAAAAATAACAAAAAAGATAATGCAAATATACAGAAATTGAACGAAATTGACTTATTGAAAGACCAAAGACCTTAATATTTTTATACAACTGAGATTACAACAAACACAGAAGTTGCAAAGATGCAGCAGACAACCAAGTAATATTCTAAAGCATCCACATGCATAGTGTTTGCATAGCTGGAACACATATATTCAGAACAAAAATCCTGATAGTTTTACTATAGTTATATCTAACCTGATGGCTAAATTAGAAAACTAAACAATATTCTACAGCCCAGAATACAGCATAAAAACGGTTTGCAATATCCTTCAACTGTTGTGCTAGGTTCTAAACCCCAAAAATGAGTTTAGCTTTAGAACCCAATCTTCTGAATCAAAATATCATAACTAAGTATTGCACATTTATATTCCTGATCCAGTACGAGTAGAACTGGATAAAGAGCGTAATGATCAAATTGCTCGAAAACATAGAGATCATGGAAACTGAATTTCAGTGCCAGATCCGAAAATAAGCTCGCCCCAGAGATCTAATAACAACTAGTCAGTGCGCTGAGCACACAATCCACTTCAGACAACATGTCAGTCATACTCACAGTGTTTCCAAGAGCAACGACATTGAGGAAAGTGGATGCCCGCTTGGATGAACCGGACGACGACGTCTCGTCGACATCTTCATCGGCAAGCAGCGCGGCTGCCTGCCGCATCGAGTCCGAGAGCTGAGACAATTCCTCGATGGCCTCCATGAATTCCAATCAATTTTCCCGTGAAAACAAACTACTCCGGATGCGATGACTCCCGAATTTGCCACGCAACTGGATCGATCCCCACGTAAACCGCAGATCCAATAGAATGGTGAAGATCGAGTGAAACAGGTGATTGTATATAAGCAAAACAAGAATCTATCGGTCGATGAATTTACAGCTACTAGGGTTTGAAGGTGTTGGAAGTTTTGATTTTGAACTTTTGAAAATATTGGGGGAGAGTGAGCGTGGTTGGTAAATATGGTGAAAGTGATGACGCACCGATTTTGTATGTTTTTTTGGATTATATGATTAATTAATAACAAATTCTTTTTATACGAATATTTCAATAGGATAGGAGTATCAATATTTAAAAATTTTATTTTTACTTCTATTTATATCCGAATTTATTTTTTTAAAGTAGGTATGAGATTATTTTTTTGTCTTTTTATTTATGATAATTTTATAAATAAATAAAAAATATTTTAATAAATTTGATCACAAATGTTATTTAGTTATTTAAAAAATATTTATTGCAAATGCTATTTTTATAATTTTTCAAGCATTCACAAAATTCAAAAGAAAATTAAAAAGGAAAAATAGAAAAAAAAAAATAGAGTTACAAAATAGGCCTAGTCTAGTGATCTAATTTATTTACTCTCCTTTTTTTGTCCTAATTTGGGAACTTTCTAATGTTTTCGTTAGACGGCACCACCCAATCTGATTGTGACATAAGGGATTGTACAACCTATTATGCATGTGGTACTATCATTTTGGAAATGTTTGTTTGAACGGGGGAGGTCAGAGGTGGACCAAGTCAACTTGAAGACGTGTTTCTAGGCAACGAAGGAAAATTATTATTTTTTTTTTGAAATGCCAAATTTTTATATACCAAAGTATTTACATGAGCGAAATAACAACATCATGGTGCAATGCCCCTGACCAATTAGCTATTGCCATGGTCTGCAGTGGCCTAAGGCGAACTCC
>JAOWBN010000020.1:635465-645719 GCA_028565015.1 Pinguicula moranensis | reverse complement strand
GGGATATGCAGGGTGGCAGCTGGACCAGTTAAGAGAAGAAATCGAATCTGATTATTGGTATGTTGCTGCTTGTAGTGCAAACTTGATAGCTGGGGTTTCACAAAATTCTTCCTCTGATAGTTTGTGGCAAGAGATTCTTCAACTAATGGGGGGTCATTACTCGGAATTGAGCCGCAAACCTAAGCAAGATATCTAGTGCAAAGCTGATGGCTTCTCTTCTCTGTGTGAGGTGATTTTTCAACTAATGGAATGTACTACTCAGCATTGAAGCAAAAGCCATAGCAAGATATCTAGTCCTTTCTCAGACAGCTGACACGAAAATCAAGGCTGTTCTGTTCATCAATGGTAAGTTGGACCCAAATGTACAGTAGTTAACTTACAGATAATGAGTGAAAGTTGATTTTCGAATGCTAGCCAGAGAGATTTTACTGTCCTGAATAACATTATTGGCTTCACTATATTCGAATTGCAGCTTTCTTGTAGCTATTGTTTGTTTAAAATTGGATTGTTGACGAGCTTTAGCAGCATAGAAATATAGTCTGTTATTCTGGTAAAAGCCATGTGTTTCTGATATCAGTAAGTGTAAATTTTCTACTAATGTTAGAACTAAGGAACTATGTGCTACACAAGACAAGTCCTCAAGCTCATTCTCAAAACAAGTTTGTTACTTGCTCTGTTAACCACCTGCAGAAGACCTTAAAAGAAATCTACAAGAGAGTTTGTATTCTTAGATGGACCATGTCTCAGCCACCTTTGCCGACAAGCAAAATGTGATGATATATTTCCTTCTCCAAGCAACAATGTCACTATAAATTCTCAATTAGGACTGAAAGTTTCATTACACCAGCTGTTTCTGATGAGCCTTTCTCCAGCACAGTTAATCCAAGGTTCTTTTCTTGTCTATCCTTGCCTTCCGCACCGCCTCCTGGATTTGCCTTTCGTGCTCTTTTAGCATGTCTTCCATGTTTCCTCCTGGTTGCATTATCGGTCCAGAGAAAATGATCCTGTTTCTCTTAGGTACATAACCCTGGAAAAATTGAATTTTGAGCAATGATACTATGAGATTCCTCCACTTGCTTGAGAAATATGTTTAGATCTCACTAATTTAAGAGCATACCATCGAGTCATTGTTAGAAGTAGTCCTTCTGACATCCTTGGAATGATAATCAGTTGAGTCTACATTTGATCGTCGCACATGAGAGCCCTCCCTTGTGAGCTCAACATGATGATGAGATCTCAATGTCCGTGATGCAACTGAATGACCAGAATCATCCTGCATCTTTTTACTCCAAGAGTATCCAACTGCAGTGGGGTGAATAGCTGAATTAGAATGAGAAATTCCATTCTTCACTCTCGGCGGCTCAATAGGGAAGCCGATTCCACTGTCCTCCATTGGGTTGTACTTGTAGCTTGTGCACTTATTTGATTGTCCCTGTTTTATGAAACTCTGGTCATGATTATGAACAATGATAGGAACAAGGCAAACAAAAAGGAAGCATGTAATAGATGAGAACCTGTCCTTCCTGATCCCCCTTGTGTTTTCTTGAACTGTTCTTGACATTCTCAGCTCCGCGCCCTTTAACACTCTCTTCTTTTTGCCTGAAGATAGGCAGAAACACATTTTAGATTTTTTGGCCCTTGATGCACATAGGACTTGCTGGTAAGAACTTACCTTTTAGCTTCCTCCTCTCTAATCTTAGCATCAAGTTCCTTGCTTGGTGGATATTTTGGAAGACTGGACGGATCACATGGCAGGGGATGTTTCATAAAAAACTGATAACCAAGTTCAGCAACACAAAGTGAGTGAAGATGTGTTGCATTTCTAAACTCCAGGAACCTATCATGGAGTCAGGTGTTTCTAAAACTAATTCACTTTCTCAACATGGACTAAGTACCTCACTTTTGAGTGCTGAAGAAGCAGTACCCCTTTCTTCTGGATCAATGGAGAGGAGAGCTTCTACAAGAGCCAGTGCTGATGCAGGCAAGTCTTTGAATGTATCAGCGACACGACGCTTGTACTGGCTCCGTGATTTGAAGCTAGTAGCATGCGGTAATTTCGCCTTCCTCCAATAATTCTCTGTAGGTGAACCACAAAGTTTGAATATCTTGTGCATTTGCTCCACCTACAACAGGTATACCATTATATCAAATCATGTTATGATGTGCAGAAACTATACTGTGAGGAGAAACAGGATGATCCCAGATAGTAAAAATTTGCTAAACCACCTCAGTTCTACCAGGCATTATGGGTTTCCCAGCAAATGATTCAGCAAGAATAACACCAAAACTCCATAAATCAATAGCTGGACCATAATCTGTTGCACCCAACAACAGCTCAGGAGCTCTATACCAGAGAGTTACGACCCGACTGGTGAGTGGCTGTTTCTGGCCAGGCTTGAAAAAATTAGCCAACCCAAAATCTCCAATCTTGAGAACTCCATTTTTGTCCACCAGCAGATTTGAGCCCTTTATGTCTCGATGTAGAACACCTCGAGCATGGCAGTGTTCTAGTCCACATAAAATTTGCTTCATTAGGCATTTAACCTGCAGGCACCCATAAATCCCATGTGAGGACATGTTTATAGAATCCAAATCTCAACCCAAGAAAGAGCAGTGCACACCTGTGGCTCGGTAAATTTGACCTTTGGAGATGCTAAAAGTCCAGCAAGATCATGCTCCATGTATTCAAATACAAGGTACAAGCTTCCTGATACTCTTGATGTCACTACTGCTTCCAGCTTCATAATGTTTGGGTGATCTAGTCTACGGAGGATGTTGATCTCCCTCGCCATGAAACGAACACTCTCGGGATCCATATTAACAAATCTTACTTTTTTCATTGCTACAATTTTATCGTTTTTCAGATCACGAGCCTTGTAAACAGTACTGTATGTTCCTTGGCCAATCTGCACAGAAGCAGACAAACAAACCAGAACAAGTTTCATTCATCAAATTCTACAAAGCCACTAGAAGTATATATGCCAATCTGAACAAGTTTCGCAATTCAAGCCCTAATGTAGAATCAATTTTCATCCAATGGATTGAGAAGCTGTTCTTGACAAGTTATGGCAAACACTGCAATTGAGTGCCAACAAAACTAAAATGTCAAAAGGCAGTTGCAAAGTGAAACTTGCTTCAAATATTTTGATTGGCTGATACCAGAATTCAAACCAATGATCTAGTAAACACAAACCTGCTACACACGCATACTTATAACTACTAGGCCATAGAGCATCCATCCTTACAACTGGTGCAAATATGAGAACTTAAGACTCCTGAACTGAGAATAGCATTAGATGAATAAGAGAGGCCAAAAGAACTACCTACCTTGTTCAATTTCTCATAAGAGTCTGCACTTCTTGGAGACCATCCTTTAATAGCTTCCCCTGCTACTGAAGCAAGCCATAACGGCCATCCAGCAGCAACCTGCTCAGCTTTGGCACCGTGTGGCATACTAACAATCCTAGACATTGTCTGTTGTTGGCTTCCATTTACTTGCCCCAAATCCATGGTTGAATGCCTTCGGTGACCGTTTCGAGGCCTTTCAATAACTCTGTTCTTGGCATCATCGTCTGAGTTTTCAGCCGGAGCATAACTCACATTCAAATCAATGGTTGTCTTGGATTTTGAATGAAGAGAGCCTTCATTTTTGGATTTAATCGATTCTTGCACATCTTCATCTCTCTTCAAAGGTGGAATCACAGGTACTGGAGATTTACATGTTTTTTTTGCTTTCTCCTTCTCCTTCTCCTTCTCAACAACATAATCATTTGCATTAGATTCTTTGGAGCAAAGGCAGCCCATTTTCGCCCAGAATTCTAACAATGCAAAAACAGTCTCTGCAACCTCAGGATTTATGATCATTTATGGCGGCCCCAACGGAAATCATGACAAAAAGCAAGAATCTTGATACCATCCCACCAAAGGTTATTACCTCCTCTTGAAAATTTCAAGAGCAGAATCTCCTTTGGTGAGAACAACAATTCAACTCTTCAACAGAAATCCCAGAAATGAAGCCAAGAATTGCATGCAGCAATAAATGTATATCTGCTGATCGATGGTTAATGTCCCAATTGGTAAGATATCACAAAGAAGAATTATTTACAGACTCTCTAACCTTAATTAGAATGAAAAAACCCAGACCAGAATCTAGCACTACGTCCAAAAGGTTTACGTATGATTGGACTCTTATTCATATAAAGGCAAACCCAGAAAATCAAAATGTGCATAATCAGGCCATGCCTATGAATTGATACAAGAATTCTGGTCAGGTGTGTGGAGGTGCCTAATGAGAAACTTTAGGTTCACTTTTTTTTTTCCCATGAAATTCAGCAATTACAAGCATCACAAATCAACATTTTTTCCCTACATTTTGTCACAAAATTATATTTAGAAAGAAGAAAACGAGAGATTTCCGGGGGCGTGTGGGCGCCTAAATCTGCGGCTGACCGTTGGTTTACAAAATAGTCCAATTTGGCTTTCAAAATTCACATAGTTAATCATACAAAATCCTATGTTTATTATCCTTAAATCCCACAATCACGAGTTTCCTCTTGCAGAAACTCCGAGGAAAAACTTATCCAGTAGTAGCCACTGACAACGTATACCCATCTAACCAACACGTGTAGTCCACCTTCCCCTGCATGCAGCAACGCTGTTCATATCCCAACACTTGAGAGCAGATCAATCCAAGAAAACACCCATAATTCAGATTTCAAGTTAACCGATTCTCCACTCTCTCTCGATCTTTGCTTTATTTGGTGTTGATTTCTGTAGAGAATGATGGACCTCATCAACAGTGCGCTAGACTTTTTCGTTCCCCCAGCAAGCCTCCTGATGCTAGCGTTTTCATGGCCGACTCTGTTTTTCATCAACACATGTGAGAGACTTTACAGCACGTATTTCGACAACGAGAACATGGAGAACAAGGTGGTGCTCATCACGGGTGCTTCATCAGGCATCGGAGAGGTCAGATTCCTAACTCATGTCAACGGATTCCGTTCAATTTTCGGTGTAAAACAGGAAGATTAACATGGGTTTTATGACAGCAAATTGCTTACCAATACGCAAAGAGAGGGGCGAATCTGGTACTTGTAGCAAGACGGGAGAACAGGCTTCGAGGGATAAGCGAAAACGCGAGAAGGCTGGGTGCTCCATATGTATTGGTAATGGCTGCCGACGTTGTGAAGGAAGAGGACTGCAGAAGATTTATAAATGAAACAATCAACTACTTTGGGAAGGGTAATCAATCATTCAAATTTCTGGGTCAATCTTGATTTTCTCTGTGTTGTTGAGTTGTTCTTCTGAAATAATGGATCTTTCAGTGGATCATCTGGTGAACACGGTGAGTTTAGGGCACACTTTCCACTTCGAGGAAGCTACTGATACTAATGTATTTCCCATTTTAATGGTGAGTTGATCTGTTGTTATTGTGATTAATTCTATGTCAAGAAAACTGTTTCAACATTTTTGACAAAACACATTGTGTGCATTCAGGATATCAACTTTTGGGGCAATGTTTATCCAACCTATGTAGCTTTGCCTTATTTACGTGAGAGCAATGGCCGCATTGTGGTGAATGCATCAGTTGAAAACTGGCTGCCTTTGCCGAGAATGAGCTTGTACTCTGTAAGTCAACATTCTTACAAACACATCTTCAACTGCTGAGGTTTTAGGATAGGACCATTGGGATTTGCTGAAATCTTTGTAGTAAATGTGTATCCCGCTTAAAGCCAAGTGGAACAAAACCAAACATACATAGTAAATTCTGCCTATAGGTGGAATCTGGAGAGGGTAAGATATACACAGTCATACTTTTATCCCAAAAGAGATAAAAAAATTGTTTCCGTAGAAATCCCAGCTCGAAGAGTAAGTGTATGTTGCTTGTGCTGGTGAAATGATAATACTTTGTTGCTTTTTTTTTGGTCTTGCATGTAGGCTGCAAAGTCCGCCCTGATCAGCTTCTATGAAACACTGAGATTCGAGATGAGGAACGAGATTGGGATAACTGTAGCCACACACGGATGGATAGGAACTGAAGTTACAAGAGGCAAATTCATGGTGGAAGAAGGGGCAGAAATGCAATGGAAGGAAGAAAGGGAAGTAAGTGCATTCAGTCATTCAACATGATTGTTAGAGTTAATATATCCTGTAGCAATATTCATCTAATAAGTTGGTTTACATGCGCACCCGCACGGGGATAATGATCCTTATCTCATTAGAACGCTTCTAGTAACACTATTCATCTAATAAGTTGGTTTATATGCGCACCCGCATGGGGATAATGATTCTTACCTCATTAGAATGATTCATTCTTAACAAAGGTACATGTGAGTGGCGGACCGGTGGAGGAGTATGCGAAACTGATCGTTTCCGGGGCTTGTCGAGGCGATCCTTACGTGAAGTACCCGAGTTGGTATGATGTCTTCTTCCTGTATCGTGTGTTTGCACCCAAAGTTCTGTACTGGAGTTTGTGCTTCTTCTTGACAAATGGTGGTGAGAGGAGAACCTCTTTGATCGGGACAGGAAGGCCACTCCTGGAAGGGAACTCTACGAGAAGAATGCTGCCAAGTCCGGAGGGATCACCTGCTAGACTCCTTGGATTGCAGCAGGCGAGGATTGAGTGATTTGTTGTAGTGTTTGCATTTTCTCTGTGGATTCTGAATAAACACAACAATAAAAAGCTTGTGGGAGATGATTATAATTTATATAATGTATCGAGGTCTGTTTTGCACAAGTTTCTTAAAATTATAATTGATTTATAAATATTTTTTTTAGTTCTAAAAATAAGAAAAAGTAGAAGGCCTGCGCAAAATAAGCCCAAAAGTCACCCCTCTTCAACATTTATCTGGTAGTTGTCCTATCAATCCAACTTAAACGGTATTTTGTGTAACCTTCTTATGCTTGTAATGTGCTTATAAACCAATTATAATTTTAAAAAGGCTGCACAAAACAGGGGCTTAATATATTTTCTAAACCCTGAACTGCCTGCCAGTGTGCCCGAGGCCGGAAACGGTCAGATTTGTCAGCGATTCCCGACTATCCCCGCCAGATCTGAACCCCGCCGCTCAGCCGGGCGCCTGCATGCGCCGGCCCTCCCATGACAGTGAATAGTGCACGTCCCCTCCGCCCCACATGCCGCCCCTACTTGTGGCTCACTGTTCACGTCACGCATCGTTGCGTCACCCATCGAGCATGTGTCTTCTAACGTGTGCGTGTGATATACATGTGCAGCGAAACTCGAGTGTAGCTCATGCGCCTCGGTATGCGAGAGTATTTTACTGCCGGAGAAGAAGCTTGAACCTTGGGTTTAACTAAACTAATTTAGGCCAATTGGCCAAAAACTGTAAAAGGGCTATTGGGTCATCTGACCAAATTTTCTTTAATAAACTTTAATTATTCAAAAAAGGGGAGGCCATTGCCATCATTTTTTTACACTAGTTTATACATTAAATTTGGACTGTACAATTAAGCAAAATCATGTCGTCAGATTAAATATTAAAAGAAAAAAAAAATAGAATCCTTTCTCCTTCAATAGTGCGAGAATCCTAAACCATAAATGAGAACCCTAAATTCTAAACGAGAACCCTAAATCCTTAATTCTAGACACTAAATTCTAAATCACTTTCCAAACATTTAAATTACGCCTAAATACTTATTAATTACTTTAATAAACCTAAATCCTAAATTTAAGCCATAAATTCTAAATTTAATCCCTAAATGAGACCCCTAAACCCTAAATTGTTTCCTAAATATTTAATCACGCATAAACATCTATTAATCACTTTAATAGCAACTATTTTCTATTTTTGAGTGATTAATATGTGTTTAGGCGTGATATAAATATTTAAAAAATGATTTAGAATTTAGAATGTAGGGTTCTCGTTTAGAGTTTAGAATTCTCATTTAGGGTTTAGGGTTCTTGCCCTGTTGGAGGAGAGGGATTCTATTTTTTCATTTTATTTTAATATTTAATTCTAGCCATATGATCTTCTTTAATTGCACAATTCAGGTTTAGTGTACAAACTGGTGGTCATGGATCCGTCCCCTTCAAAATAAAAATATAGTATATTTTTAATTAAGTTAAAATATTTGATATAAAATATATATAATTATTCTTATAATTATATAAAGAGATGTATATATTGTCAACCAATTATGTATTAAGCACTTGCAGCGCTAGGATTTAATGGATGAATATTGTCCTTCAATCTTTTGCAAATTTGACAATTGACATTTAGAAACTGGTCCACGTCCTGTCCTAGAGGTTCAAAGTAAAGTCCAAGAGCCACACGCTTTATATTATATTATTATTAGAACTACGAACAAGAAAGTCTCTATGCAATAGCAAAGAGTCGCCAACATTTGAAACGCGACTTCAAATTGGACACGATTAAAGAAAAAGATAAAAAGAAAAAGAAAAAGAAAGAAAAAGAAAAAAATAGCAGAAAGGCAACCATTCCCTCCTGCGGGATTAATTGCTAGAGATAATCTTCAACGGAAATGTCTAAGCACTCGCCGCCGGTTTTCGCCCCCCAAGGATCCGACGAAACGCCACCCCACCCGCCGTCTTGTTGACAAACGGCGCCGTTCGACGTACCGACCTCCATACTACGATTCCCACGGTTCTTCTTCGAATCTAACAAACGGGCATCAGCTGCCAATCCGGCGTCCGACGCGGCCCTCTGCACCGATCTCGGCGACATGCCCGCGTGTACTCCGGCAGGCAAAACCAACGGAAAGTTCAGATTCTGTGGCGAGGAGTTTCCCCTGAGGCAGTAATATGCCACGTCGTGAGCTACAGCGGCGGCCTCCGGTGTCGCGTAAGATCCCAGCCAGAGTCTTTCCGGCGTCCCCGGAACCCTAATCTCTGACACCCATTTCCCCCATTTACGACGTCGTACGCCTTTGTACTTTGGTTGAGATGCAGCGGTTGTGCTTTCGTGGTTGCCGGAGGCGCTCTCTTCGGAGGAGGTACTCATGGTGTTATTGAGTAATTTTTGGCTGCTGGAGATTTTGTAAGTGGAGTGTATATATAAGTTGAAGTAAATCTAAAGTCAAATGCTAGTTGGGTTGGGCCAGACCAATATAAAAAGGAAAAGTCAAGAATTTCATGGTCAAATTTTGAACTATTAATACCCAAACAATAGTTTATTTATTTATTCGTTACACATACGCATTAGTTGTAAGCAGAGTTAATTAGTCCATGGACCAAATACAAAGGCCGAAGGGGGCGAGACGACTCTTAGAATTGGAAAGGGTAAAAACATCGCCATGGCCCATGCCGGCAATTTATTGAAGCGAGTTTAGGCAAGGGTCACTGCGTTGAATGAAAGGTTGTCGAGCTAGGGACACTAGATACATAGGAACAAAGCCACACCTACCTTGTATTAGAATATTTTACGCGGTTATGAACAAGAACATAAATCAACTTATGTGAAATTGTGAGCTTACAATCAATCATTTTAATACTAATATTTTTATGAGAGTAGAATATATTCAATTGTAAGTTGGCTCATATGCGTATTCACATTTGTGGCCCGAACCCGAAAACTGTTGGGCCGGGTCTACTACATTTACACTCCTCCACTCCCACCCCACGCCCAAGTTGTTGTTTTTTAGTTTTTCATGATATAATAGTTTTTAAAAAGGGTAAGTATGTAATTTAATGACATGAAACAAGTTATCCCTAGGTCCATGTCGAGAAATCTCTTTGCATGAGTCTCATAAATTAATCGGAATTCCAGACATCATAGTTATTCTTCCAAAGAAGCTATCCATATGTGAGAAGAGGGATTATGAGCCATGATAAATCTAAATTGATCGGTCAATCCCCCATATTTTGATTTTTTATTATTATTATTTCAATCCAAACACCAAATCGAAATTTAAGGAATTATATAGAAATTTAAAGATGAAATTAAAAAATGTATTTGTTTATATAAATATAAATATAGATATAAAAAAATAATTAAAATATGGGGGAGTTATTGCCCGTAGTAAAGAAACTTTTGACTGGTCTTCTGAATAACCATTGTCTCATATCAATAAGGGAAAGGTTTCCTCACACAATTTTTAACACAATTTTCTTAAAAGTCCATCTTTAGGGTATTTAGGGTTGACAATTTAGAGTTTATGATTTATATATTTAGGTTTGAGGGTTTGAGGGTTTAAAATTTAGAGTTTAGAATTTAGATTTTAGCATTTTTAGTTTTTTTAGGATTTTTAAGGTCTAAAGGTAGGGTTTCCGGTAGT
>JAOWBN010000020.1:579770-610126 GCA_028565015.1 Pinguicula moranensis | reverse complement strand
AAAATGTTGCACAAGAGAGAGAGGACACTAGCCTTACGATGAAGAATGTTTGAAAATTGAGTTCATGCTGAAAATTACGAAATTTAAAGAGAATTTATTTTGAAAATAATGTTTGAGAAAGAAAGTTTTTAAGTCAAATAGATGAATGTTTTTACCTTGTAAAAGCTGTTTTTTTTGTAAAGGTAAACTGGTTTGACACAATAAAAAACATTTATAATATTGGACCAGAGAGACAGGACAAAATCTAAAGAAACTTATTTTGAAAAAAATGTTTAAGAAAGAAAATTTTAAGCCGAAAAGATGAATATTTTTGCCTGTTAAAAACTGGTGCATATTTTTTCAAAGATAATTTTTTTATGACACAAAGACAAGCTGAATTTATCGGACAAGAGAGAGAGATGACGGTAGCCTTAAGATGAGGAAGGTGTGGAGAAACTTATTCTGAAAAAGATGTTTAAGAAAGAAAGTTTTAAGCCGAATGGACGAATATTATTTAAATTTAAAAACTAGTTTTGTTTCTTTGAAAAAAGGGAATGAGAAGAACAGATTTCAGTAGTTGCATTCTTCACAACATAACATAAAATATATCTCTCAGTCATGCAAGCTATTCAATGAACAATATTCTAATCATATCAAAACAAAAGAAAAGGATGCAGGTGAAAGCTCAAACAAACAGTCATGTTTTGCATGCACAGATCAGCTGAAACAACTTCAGAAGAAATGCAGGTGAGCTCTAGTATGACAACCACTGAGCAAGATAACAAACAAGAATATGAAAAGTAAAGACTAACCTCGCAGACTTGTGCAGTACATGAAATTAGATATTAGCACGCATATGTAGATGACTTCAGAGAGGAGAAGCTTCTTCATGTCCTGATTCCTCATATATTCCATCAAAGTAATTCCATCTCATGAAGCAGAGGATCCTTTGGTTGTGGATGTGACATGTAATCAATCAAAGGGTACAATTTAGGCATCAATTCAACAAAGAAGGGAGGAACGGATAGGATAACTACAATAAAATTCAGGGAAACGAAAACTGCACAGTTTAAGACCATAATACCGGATCAGAGTCACTGTATTCCTTTCATTCTCCCAGCCCATCTTTCACAGTTCATGCTTGAGCACTTTTCACTCCGACACTCGATCCCTTTCTTCATGCTTGAGCTCGCACACCTTGATCGGCTACCTGGCACAACCGTCTTGTAAGATCATTAAACAACTTTCAAAAAAAATTCCATCTCATGAAGCAGAGAATCCCTTCCAATGCAATATCAAGAATCAAAGGGTACGATTTAGGCATTAATTCAACAAAAAAAAGGAAGGAACAGAACGGATGGACACCTTCAACAAAATACAGGAAATCAAAACGGGCAAGGTTTAAGACCATAATAACGGACCAGAGTCATTGTATTCCTTCCAATCTCTCGGTCCCTCTCGTCACAGTTCATGCTTTAGCACTTTTCACGCCGGCAACTCGATCCCTTTCTTCATACTTGCACTTCCGCACCTTGATCAACTACCTGGCACAATCGTTTTGTAAGATCATCAAACAACTTCCAAACAAATACCCCCAATTTTAGAATCTGATGGTTAGGGCTCTGGGGAGATAAATTCGGGGCCATGGGTGCATGCTTACCAGCTTCCATTCCGGCTCTTGATCACGTTCCCTATTCATGATTGAGCACCTCCAGCACTGCAGTCTTGTGAGATCAATTGCAAACTTTCAACAAAAAATCACCCGATTATAGAGTCTGATGGTTGAGCTCTGGTTTGGAGTTCATAAAAGGAAGAAGCCGTTGGCAGGCGGCAGCATTAACTAATGGAGGAAAAATTGCCTTTTTAAGCACCTTCGTTAATAAGTTACCAAAACTAAGCACGACTTAGGTCTTAAAATATAATCTTTATATATTAAAATTTAGAAGATAGGGTTTTTAGTTTATAGTAAACTATACCATGACGTATCGCACCTTTGTTATATGCCTTAAATCCTAATTCCACTCTACTCTTTTCAACAACTTATGTCATATAGGGCTGGACAAATTTACAAATGATTTTCAGTATTATCGAAAATCATTGTTAATCGTATCGCAATATCGTTAAATGATATTTTTTTAGCGTTGCAGTACGATTTCGATATAAGATTTTAATTATCATACAAAAATAGTACGATAATAATTTTTGTTCGCAATTATCGAAAATATCATTTACTGTTACCTTTTAAAAAAAAATTAATAACACTTTTTCAGTATTTTTGCGATTTCCTTTCCATTAACGATTTTTACCCTAATCAACTATTGAACCTTTTGTGCAGTCATGAATCTTGTGCTCTGTAACCGTTCGAGGGAGGGTTGGTATTGTAACAATCCTCTACAATCTTTCTACCAGTTAAGGGGAGTTTTTTCGTTATTGTTTTAGATGCTTATGGTGATATTACCAAAAATAAGATTTTTCCTGTATTTTTTAACCTTTACCGTCAATTAATCAGAATTGTGGCCCTGTGTTTGTGTTATATTCTAATGAATGCCATAAATTTAATACTGTTGATTAATTATAACTAAAATAACAAACGTTATATTGCAATTTTTTA
Organism: Pinguicula moranensis; assembly: GCA_028565015.1. Lineage (NCBI taxonomy): Eukaryota > Viridiplantae > Streptophyta > Magnoliopsida > Lamiales > Lentibulariaceae > Pinguicula > Pinguicula moranensis. Next base: position 607,536 of record JAOWBN010000020.1, on the reverse strand, counting down.
AACAAAATAGTGAAATTTATAATGATGTTTTGAAATTTATAATGATATTTAATGATACTTGAGTTAATAAAAAACTTTACATATATGTTTACCGTAGTAGCATTCTATATCTCAATCTCTCACCAGAACAACAAAGGGAATGTGTTGATATTCTTCATTGTTCGACTCTATCGGTTCCATTTAATTATCTGGGTCTTCCGGTGGGGTGTAATCCAGGGCTTGCTCTTCTTGGACGGACCTCACTTTGTCTGTGAAAAATAAGACTGCGTCGTGGGAGAATTCTTACTTATCTTTTGGGGGGCGAGTAACAATGATCAAGAGTGTCCCCACTAATATGCATGTGTATCACTTCTCTTTATACAAGGCACCACATTCTATAATCCAGGATATGATTGAAATATACCGTAGCTTCTTGTGGAAATCTCGATCGGTGTCGGTCTGTCGTGGATCAGTTGGGATGCTATGTATCACAGTAAGGCGGATAGAGGTCTTGGCTTTTTACACCCTAGGTTCTTTAATATATCTTTATTATCCAAGTGAGGTTGGCGCTTGAAAACTTAGAATTCATCACTTTGCCGTAATTTGGTCACTACAAAATATTTTGGTAATCGATTACCTTGTGCTGATTGGGATGATTTGCATAATACGAGCTTGAGTTCTCGTTGGTGGAGGGACTTAAAAAAAATAATGTCACAACGGATGGTGGGTGATAGATTACATAGGGTGATGGGAGATGGGGCAAGAACTCGTTTTGGGGAGGATAATTGGTTTGGAACCGGGAAACTTTCTTGTAGAGATAGGCGCTTGTATTCAAAAGCGGCTGACAAGGGAGTTTGAGTGTCGGATAAATGGAGAAATGTAGATGGCCGTTGGTCGTTGTTTTGGAGTTGGCGTAGGACACTAAGTAGAAGGGAGGTGGAATTGGTGCGTAACATTGATCTTAAGCTTGATATTTATTTCGCGACAGATGGAAATGATGTGTGGGTATGGACTGATCCGGGCAACGGTAAGTACACAGCACGTAGCGGCTATCTAGCCATGATCTCTGACCGTCCGGAGACACTACCTGCAGCGCCATTCTTGGCGGACATTTGGGGAAAGGAGACACCGTACAAAGTCTCGGCCTTCTGCTGGAAATTGCTGCAATTAAGGTTACCCAAGACAGATAACCTCTTGATCCAGGGTATAAACCTCTCGGCGCAAGAATGCCTTTGTTCTTTTTGCGGGAATGAGATGGAAGACGCCCCGTATATGTTTCATTCTTGCGACTGTTCTTATGTTGTTTGGGCAAATATTTATAGGTGGTTGGGACTGGAGTATGTAGGGAATAATATGCCCCTCCTACACTTTTAGGCACACATGGGGATCGCTCTGCGTCGTTCAGTACATCACCTATAGAAGTCCATTTGGCATTGTATAGTGTGGATATTATGGAACGTGCAGAACGAGGTGAGATTCCAGTAAAAATCTTTTGTCATGGAGTCGGTCGTGAAAAGAATTCAAGTTCAGGCGTGGTATTGGCACACGACATTTGAAAAGACACCGGCATTGATTACTATAGCAGACTGGATTCGGCAACCAAGATTGTGCGTTGGCACATTTTTCCTGCCCTGATTCTTCATGTTTTTGAGGTGTTGAAAGATTACCCAATTGTTATGGGTTAGTCTAATATAATTTGTAGCTGTAAACTGTTCACAAAAATGGAATAAAATCAAAATCTTACTTATCAAAAATATATATATGATTATCGTACCGAAAATTTAAAATTACTAAAAAAAAATAATAAAAAATTGGCATTAATGGTAAAATATCGTTACCGTACCTATTATGAAAAAATAAAATAGTACGATTTTTTGTATTATAATACGATAACATTAATGATAATACGTTATCATAAAAAAATTGTACGTTAATGATAATGGGCATTATCAATTACCATTTATCTTTTCATAACCCATATATCCAACGAATTGGACTTGCTATTTCATAAATAATAATTTAAAAGCATTTTATATCAAAAACAGTAATTTAATATTGGGCTGGCCCAATATGAACTTATTACCCAACAGATGTCAAACAAAGTTTTAAGCCAAAGAGAGGTGCTGAAGATGAGTTCATATCATGTAGAAAATTACAAAATTTAAAGAAAATACTTATTTTGACAAGGATATTTGATAAGAAAAAAAGTCTGAAGTCAAATTAAAGAATATTTTGCACCAAAATAGGTTATCTTTTACGAAATATAAATTAGTTTTGACACAAAATATGTTAAAAAAACTGAACAAACGAGGAATGGTGACCTAAAATGGGGAATATTTGATAGAGCTCATGATACTAATTTTAAAAATGATGTTTAAGAAAGAAAAATTTATTTTGAACAGAATAATAGTTTGACAATTTAAAAACTGGTATCTTTTTTAAAAATTATGCGTTTATAAAAGTTTAATAAATAGAAAAGTTTAGAAAACTATGATTTACCAATATTGAACTTATGAAAGCTACACTTCATACATAATAACATTTATATATTCAATTATACCCTCCACTTTCCAAGTAAGTAATGCCTTATTAAACTCCTCCAATCTTCTCACCCTAAACCACCTACTTCCTTCGGAGTACACACACGATCCCACCCAACCCAAGCTAAATCTTCCTTGCCCTTTCTAGTTTCTTCACCCACCATAATCGCCGTTGCAGCCACATTATTTCCTTCAACACATAATTTTCTTGTTAGATTCAATTGCATGTGTTCTTGCTTTTGAGTTGAACACATTCAATTGAATCTAACAAGAAAACGCCTAAAACGTATCTAAAATATCTTAAAACGTGCTAAGAAATGTCACTTTAAAAAGTAACTAAAACAGCACCAAAACAGGAATTCTAGATCTGAAAAAAGCGTTTAAACTATCATCGAAGGTATGCAAAATATAGATCTCGCATAGACGGAGCGATCTCACCGATTGAAACCAACAAAAGAAGCTTTGATCGGTCAAGAAACCAAAAGTTTGTCGGCGGCCAAACTCGAAAACATAGAGGGAGTGAAAGATATCGAGAGACAGGGAGAGAAAGAATGAATTAATTGTCGCACTTTTCGATAATTCGCTTTTTATACCGTAGTTGTGGAATAACCCCGATCGTTGGATCACTTTAGATCAATGACTCCAAACAAGTCGAACGTAAGTAATATTTTCAACTGTTAGATTAACCTTTCAACGAACGATCAGATCTTCACCAATTTCACCGCTTAAAATTGGCCATTAATCATGTCAGACAATCGAACGACTATAACGTTTCGAATTCAGCTTCTCCGAGAAGCTTTTCTTAGAACCGTTGGATTAGATATTAAATGAACGAACATGATCATTTCATGTAGCTTCCAAGAGAAGCTTTTTTCTTACACCATTAAATCATCAAACAAACGAGTAAGATTAAATATTGTGGAATTAAACGTTAAACATTTAACAGTCACACAAATATTCAAGATGAACGATCAGGATTAAATCTCTCAATTAACTGTCAATCAATTAATAGCTACACGATCAAAAACAAATATACGGTCAAGATTGCAAAATTGGTAATGTCATTTAAGTAATTTCACAAATAGTAAGGATAGTTGTGCAATATCGCATGTAAGTAGGGTCATTTTTTGTAATTTCACAAACCCAAACCAAAAATAAGAATAGAACCATAAATTTACCGAATTATTAAGACTTTTTTGGTACTTCACTAGAAATATTTTTTTATCAATTCACAAGTGGTTTTTACATGGGAGTTGGAATTCACGAGATGCATCGAGAAAATGCTCAAACAGAAGAAACTGGATGATTCTAGATATTCCCTGAAAGCGCTTTATTGTTCTTCACACTCCTATAAATCGCAAGTTGAGTTATTCATCGATCATCTAAATCGTCAAACCTTCCTTCGTTTCAACAAGCAACTGCAAAAATGTCTTTGATCCCAAGTTTCTTTGGCAACCGCCGGAGCAACGTCTTCGATCCATTCTCTCTCGACTTATGGGATCCATTCGAGGGATTCCCTCTCTCCACCGCCGCCGCCGCCAACCTGCCATCGTCCGCCAGGGAGACCACCGCCCTCGCAAACGCTCGCATCGACTGGAAGGAGACCCCTGAGGCACACGTCTTCAAGGTTGACGTTCCCGGCCTGAAGAAGGAGGAAGTGAAAGTGGAGGTGGAGGACGGTTCCATCCTGCAGATCAGTGGCGAGAGGAGCAAAGAGCAGGAGGAGAAGAATGACAGGTGGCACCGCGTGGAGAGGAGCAGCGGCAAGTTCATCCGCCGCTTCAGGCTGCCTGAGAATGCGAAGCTGGACCAGGTGAAGGCGGGATTGGAGAACGGAGTGCTGACGGTCACGGTGCCCAAGGTTGAGGTGAAGCAGCCGGAGGTCAAGGCCATTGACATTGCCGGCTAGAGCGAACCCGTCCCGAGTCTTCTGGTGCGGTCACAGTGTTTGTGAGTTGGTCTGGTCTGTGTGAGAAATGCAAATAACTAAATAATCCAGTGTAATGTTTTCCAGTTTGTCGTCGATTGTGAGTCTGTGTCTAGTGTGATGTATGAAAGAGATCTATCAACGTGTGAGCAAATAAAAGAGACTTTGTTTTTCTCCAAAAAGAAAAAGACACAAAACACATTGAAAATGTTGCAGAAAAGAGAGGATGGTATGAAAAGCAAAGACTAACCTCGGAGACTATGTGCAGCATATGTAGATGACTTCAGAGAGGAGAAGCTTCTTAATACTGCGTCCCTCATGCATTCCATCAAACAAAGTACATCTCATGAAGCAGAGAATCCCTTGGTTGGTGATGCTACATGACATGAATAAAAAAGGGTACAATTTAGGCATTAATTCAACAAAAAATGGAGGAACGGAAAGGATAACTTAAGTAAAATACAGGAAAAAGAAAAAGGGCAGAGTCATTGTATTCCTTTCAATCTGCCACTCCATCTCGTTCACACATCATGCTTAAGCACTTTTTACTCCAACAACTCGATCCCTTTCTTCCTTCATACTTGCGCTTGCGCACCTTGATCAACTACCTTGCACAACCATCTTGTAAGATCATCGAACAACTTCCAAACAAATACCCCCAATTTTAGAATATGATGGCTAAGGCTCTGGGGAGATAAATTTGGGGTCATGGGTGGGGCATGCTTACCAGCTTCCACTCCAGCTCTTGATCACGTTCCCTATTCATGCTTGAGCACCTACAGCACTGCAGTCCTGTGAGATAAATTGCAAACTTTCAGCAAAAGTTCATCGGTTAGAGAGTTTGATGGTTAGAGCTCTGGTTTGTGGTTCATAAACGGAGGGGGGAGCATTAAGAGTGGTGGTTTTTGTTCTGAAAGATAAACTGGTTTGGGCATAAAAAAATACTTGAGAATGTTGGACAAAAGAGAGAGGATGCTAGCCTTAAAAGTAGGAAGATCTGAAAATAGAATTCATGCTAAAAATTCTGGAATGGAAATGAGAAACTTATTTTAAAAAAGATGTTAAGAAAGTTTCAGTCAAATACAAGAATACTTTGTTATATAAGAGCGTTTCTTTTTTAAAAAATTTAAGCTGGTTTTGACACAATAACACGTTAAAACTATTGGACAAGAGAGAGAGGATGGTAGCCTTAAGATGAGAAAGGTTTCGAAATTGAGTTCATGCTCAAAATTGGCGAACTTAAAGGAGAAACTTATTTGGAAAGATGTTAAGAAAAGAGAGTTTTAAGTCAAAATAAAGAATATTTTGCCAAATAAAAAACATTTGTTTTCGCAAGATATAAACTGGTTTTGAAACAAAAACTCTTGAAAATCTTGGGCAAGAGAAAGAGGACGGTAGACCCATGATGAATGAGAAAGGTATGAAAATAGAGTTCATGCTGAACATTATCAATAATGAAGCAAAAACTCATTTGAAAAGGAAGTTGAAACAAAGAAAGTTTTACGTTGAAAATAGGTATAACTTTGACATTTAAAAACAGGTGTTCTTTTTGAAAGATGAACTCATTTTGACAGAAAGGATATGCTGAAAATGTGGGACAAGAGAGAGGGGGGTAACCTTATCTGAAAATTTAATTACGAAAAAAGAGAAACTGAAAGAAAAGAAAGTATTAAGTCAAATTAAAAAATATTTGTGCCATTCAAAAACTGGTTGTGTTCCATAAGATAAACATGGTATTCACACAAATAAATGATGAAAATCTTGGACAAGAGAAGTGAGAGAGGACCGTAGACCTAAGATGAGAAAGGTTTGAAGATAAATTTCATGCTGAAAATTACAAAATTTAAAAGAGACTTTTTTTTTAGAAACTTATTTTGGAAAGGGTGTTTAATAAAGAAAGTTGTAAGTCGAATAAAAGAATGTCATTTAAAAGTGTTGTTTCCTTTCCGAAGATAAACTCATTTTGACAATAAAAAACCACTTGAAAATGTTGGACCAAACTCATAAGTCGAATAGAAGTATATTTTGGCCAATTTAAAACTGTTTTGTTCCGAAAGATAAAACTTATTTTCACACAAAACACAGTGAAAATGTTGAACCAAAGAGAGAGGACGGTAGCCTTAGTATGAGGAAGGTTTAAAAATAGAGTTCATGCTGAAAATTAAAAAATTTAAAGAAGAAACTTATTTTAAAAAGACATTTAGGAAGGAAAGTTTCAAGTCCAATTAAAGGATTTTTTGTTTTTCTAAACTGTTTATTGTTGTTATTCAAAAGATAAACAGATTTTGACATACAAAAAACGTTAAAAATCTTGGACAAGAGAGAGAGAGAGAGAATCGTAGACCTAAGATGAGGAATGTTTTAAAAAAGAGTTCATGCTGAAAATTACGAAATTTAAAGGAGAAACTTATTATAAAAAAGCCATTTAGGAAGGAAAGATTCAAGTTAGAACAACATTTTGCCAATTTAAAGGGGTTTTTTTTCAAAACATAAACTGGTTTTGACACAAAAACACGCTGAAAAGTGTTGGAGAAAGAGAGAGGACGATAACCTTAAAATGAGGAAGGTTTGATGAAAATTGAAGGAGAAACTTATTTTACAAAGGATGCTTAAGAAAGTAAGTTTTAAGCAGAACAGAAGAATAATTTTGCTGCTTAAAAAACTGTTTAATCCTTCAAAAGGTAACTGATTTTTACATGATAACACATTAATATATTGGAACTAGAGAGAGAACGGTAGCCTTAAGATGAAGAAAGTTTGAAAAATGAGTTCATGCTTAAAATAAAGAAACATAAAGGAGAAACTTATTTTTAAAAAGATGTAGAAGAAAACAAAGTTTTAAGTCAAAGTAAAGAATATTTTTGCCATTTAAAAAATAATTGTTGGTTTTTTCAAAAGGTAAACAAGTTTTGACACAAAATACAGTTAAAACTCTTGGACAAGAGAGAGAGGACCGCTGACCTAGGATGAGGAAGGTTTGAAAATAGTATTTTATGTTGAAAATTACGAAACACTATTAAAAAAATGTTGAAAATTATGAAATTCAAAGAAGAAATTTATTTTGAAAAGGATATTTAGGAAAGAAAATTTTAAGTCAAATAGAAGAATATTTTGGTCATTTAAATGCGGTGTTTTTTTGGCTGAAAGATAAAACTGATTTTGGGATAAAAACCCTTGAAAATACTAGAAAAGAGAGAGAGGATGGTAACCTTACGATGAGGAAAGTTTGAAAATAGTGTTTCATGTTGAAAATTACAAAATTCAAAGAAGAAACTTATTTTGAAAAGGATGTTTAAGAAAGAAAATTTTAAGTCGAATAGAAGAATATTTTTGTTATTTAAAGGCAGTGCTTTCTGGCTCAAAGATAAACTGATTTTGGGATAAAAACACTTGAAAATACTGGACAAGAGAGAGAGGACGGTAACCTTAAGATGAGGAAGGTTTGAAAAAAGAGTTTATTCTGAAAATTAAAAAATTTAAAGGGCAAATTTATTTTGAAAATGATGTTTAATATAAGAAAAAAAGTTGTAAGTAGTTAGAATATTTTGCCATTTAAAAGTTGTCTTTTCTTTCCGAAAGATCAACAGGCTTGTAGCCTAAAGATGAGGAAGATTTGAAAATAGAGTTCATGCTGAAAATTACGAAATGTAAAGGAGAAACTTATTTTGAAAAATCTATTTAAGAAAGAAAGTTTAAAAGTGAATAGAAGAATATTTTGGCTAATTCAAAAATGGTCCATTTTCCGAAAAATAAACTGGTTTTGACACAAAAACATGTTGAAAATTTTGGACAAAGGAAAGAGAGGATGCTAGCCTTAAGATAAAGAAGGTTTGAAATAGAGTTCTTGCTGAAAATTATGAAATATATAAGATAACTTAATTTAAAATAGATGCTTAAGAAAGAAAGTTTCAAATCAAGTACAAGAACAATTTTGCCTTTAAGAGTTCACTGATTTTGATACTAACACGTCAAAAATATTGGATTAGAGAGAGAGCATGGTAGCCTTAATATGAGGGAGGTTTGAAAATTGAGTTCATGCTGAAAATTCAGAAACTTATTTGGAAAAAGGTGTTCAAGAAAATAGAGTCTTAAGTCAATTTTAAAGAATATTTTGCCAATTAATAACTAGTTCTTTTCGCAAGATAAACTGGTCTTGGAACAAAAAATCTTGAAAATATTGGACAAGAGAAAGAGGACGGTAGAAGACCATGACAAGAAAGGTATGAAAATTGAGTTCATGTTGCAAATTATGAATAAAAAAGCATAAACTTATTTGAAAAGAATGTTTAAAAAAAGAAAGCTTTAAGTTAGAAATAAGAATATCTTTCCCATCTAAAACAGTTTCTCTTTTGGAAAGATGAACTCGTATTGAAAAACAAATATGTTGAAAATGTGGGACAAGAGAGAGGGCGGTAACCTTAAGATGGGGAATGTTTGAAATGGAGTTCAATCTGAAAATTTAATTACGAAAAAAGAGAAACTGAGAGAAAAGAAAGTATTAAGACAAATTAAAGAACATTTTTGCAAATTAAAAACAAGTTGTTGGTGTTTTTTGAAAGTTAAAAAGGTTGACTCAAAAAAATATTGAAAATCTTGAACAAGAGAGAGAGAGGACCGTAGACCTAAGATGAGGAAGGTTTGCAAATAGAGTTCATATTGAAAATTACGAAATTTAAAAGGGAAATTAATTTTGAAAAGGATTTTTAATAAAGAAAGATGTAAGTTGACTAGAAGAATATTTTTGTCATTTAAAAGTGGTGTCTATTTTTGAAAGATAAACTGGTTTTAATGCAAATAACACGTTAAAAATATAGGATTAGAACGAGAGGAAGTTAGCCTTAAGACGAGGAAGGTTTGAAAATTGAGTTCAAGCTGAAAAATAAGAAACTTCAAGGAGAAACTTATTTTGAAAAAGATGTCAAACAAAGTTTTGGCTAAGTAAAGAATATTTTTGCTATTTAAAAATTGGTTGTTGATTTTCGAAAGATAAACAGGTTTTGACACAAAATACTGTTGAAAAATCTTGGACAAGAGAGAGAGCACAGCAGACCTAGGATGAAGAAGGATGGAAAACAGTGTTCATGTTGAAAATTACAAAATTTAAAGAAGAAACTTATTTTGAAAAAGATGTTTAAGAAAGAAAGTTTTAAGTAGAATAGAAGAATATTTTTATTTAAATGCAGTGTTTTTTGGCTGAAAGATAAACTGGTTTGGCGTAGCAAAAAACACTTGAAAATATTGGACAGGAGAGAGAGGATGGTAGACTGAAGATGAGGAAGGTTGGAAAAAATAGTTTATCCAGAAAATTACAAAATTTAAATGGGAAACACATTTTGAAAATGATGTTAAGCAAGAGCAAGAGGATGGTAGACCCATGATGAGGAAGGTATGAAAATAGAGTTCATGCTGAAAATTCTGAATAATAAAGCATAAACTGATTTGAAAAGGATGTTCAAAGAAAAGTTGAAAATAGGAATATCTTCCCCATTTAAAAACATTTTTTTTAGAGATGAACTCGTATTGACAAAAAAATATGTTGAAAATGTGAGACAAGAGAGAGAGGGCAGTAACCATAAGATGAGGAATGTTTGAAATTGAGTTCATTCAGAAAATTTAATTACGAAAAAGAGAAACTGAAAGAAACGAAAGTATTAAGTCAAACGAAAGAAAAATTTGGCCTTTTAAAAACTGTTTGTTGTTGTTGTTCTACAGATAACAAGGTTTTGACACAAGAAAATGTTGAAAATCTTGCACAAGAGAGAGAGAGGATTGTAGACCTGAGCCGAGGAAGGTTTGCAAATAGAATTTATGTGAAAAATTACAAAATTTAAAAGAGAAACTTATTTTGAAAAGATGTTTAATAAAGAAAGGTGTTTAATAAAAAGATATTTTTGTCATTTAAAAGTGGTGTTTATTTTCGAATGATAAACTGATTTTGATGCATAACACGTTAAACAAATTTGACTAGAAGGTTTAAAATTGAGTTCATGCTGAAAATTAAGAAACTTAAAGGAGAAACTTATTTTGAAAAAGATGTTTGAGAAAACAAAGTTTAAAGTCAAAGTAAAGAATATTTTTTCCATGTAAAAACTGGTTGTTAGAGGGAGGACCGTAGCATACCTAGGATGAAGAAGGTCTGAAAATAGTGTTCACATTGAAAATTACGAAAGTTAAATAAAAACTTATTTTGAAAAAGATGTTTAGGAAAGAAAGTTTTAAGCCGAATAGAAGAATTTTTTTATTATTTAAAAGTGGTTTTTTAGGCTGAAAGATTAACTGGTTCTAGCATAAAAAACGCTTGAAAACATTGGACAAGAGAGACGATGGAAGCCTTAAGATGAGGAAGGTTTGAATATAGAGTTCATGCTGATGAGGAAGGTTTGAATATAGAGTTCATGCTGATGAGAAAGGTTTTGAATATAGAGTTCATGCTGAAAATTAAAAAATTCAACGGATAAAGTTATTTTGAAAAAGATGTCTAAGAAAGAAAAGTTTGAGGTCGAATAGAAAAATATTTTGGCAAATTGAAAACTAGTTTGTTTTCAAAAGATAAAATGTTTTTTTACACAAAACACATTGAGAATGTTGTACAAAAGAGAGAATAGACGATAGTCTTATGATGGGGAAAGTTTGAAAATAAAGTTCATGCTGAAAATTACGAAATTTAACGACGAAACATATTTTGCCAAAAAAAAATTTATAAAAAAAGTTTTTCAAGTCAAATATAAGAATATTTTGTCATTTAAAAGTGGTGCATTTTTTCAAAAGATAAACTGGTTTTGATGTAACAAAAACATTTGAAAATGTTGGACAAGAGAGAGAAAATGGTAGCCATAAAATGGGGAAGGTTTGAAAATAGAGTTCAGCAGAAATTATGAAATTTAAAGGAAAATTTTATTTTGAAAAAGATGTTTAAGAAAGAAAGTTTGAAAGCGGATAGAATAAAGTTTTGGCCAATTCAAAACTGTGTTTTTTCCCCAAAAGATAAACTAATTTTGACATAAAAACACGTTGAAAATGTTGGACAAAAGAGAGAGTATTGATAGCCTTAAGATGAGGAAAGTTTGAAAATAGAATTTGAGCTGAAATTACAAAATTTAAAGAAGAAACTAATTTTAAAGAAGATGTTGAAGAATTAGAATTTCAAGTCAAATACAAGAATGTTTTTGCAATGTGAAAAACGTTTTTTTAATGATAAACTGGTTTTAACACAATAGCTAGTTAAAAATATTGGAATAGAGAGAGGACGGATAGCCATAAGATAAGGAGAAACTTGAGAAACTAAAAGGAGAAACTTATTTTGAAAATGATATTTAAGAAAAGAGAGTTTTAACTCAACTTGGAGACTATTTTGGCCATTTACAAACCGGTTTGTTTTTCTTTCAAACGATAAAGTGATTTTTAAAACAAACTCAAGACAATATTGGACAAGAGAGAGACGGCAATGGAGCAAAGATGATGAAGTTCTTAAAATACATGTTGAAAAATACAAAATTAAGGAAAATTTATTTGAAAAAGATGTTTAAGAAAGAAAGTTTTAGAATGGATTGAAGAATATTTTCATCATTTAAAAGTGGATTTTTTTTGCCAAAAGATAAACTGGTTTTGACATTAAAAAGAAAGGACTTACAAATGTTGGACAAGAGAGAGAGAGTACGGTAGAAGATGAAGGCTTGCAAATAGAGTTCATGCTGAAAATCACAAAATTTAAAGAAGAAAATTATTTGAAGAAATATGTTTACGAAAGAAAGTTTTAAGTCGAATAGAAGAATATTTTTACAAATTCAAAACTTTTTTTTTTTAAGATAACTGGTTTTGACACAGAAATACGTTAAAAATGTTGCCCGAGAGAGAGGACAATAGCCTTTAGATGAAGAATGTTTGAAAATTGAGTGCATGCTGAAGATTACGAAATTTAAAGAGAATTTATTTTGGAAAAGATGTTTGAGAAAGAAAGTTTTAAGTCAAATAGAATAGAAGAATGTTTTTGCCTTTTAAAAGTTGCTTTTTTTGTAAACTAGTTTGACACAATAAAAAAATTGATAATATTGGACAAGAGAGAGAGGACAGTAGCCTTAAGATGGGGAAGTTTTGAAAATTAATTAAAAACTTAAAATTACAAAATTTAAAGAAACTAATTTTGAAAAATATGTTTAAGGAAGAAAGTTTTAAGCAAAGAATATTTTTGCCATTTAAAAATTGGTGTATATTTTTTCAAAGATAAACTTCTTATGACACAGACAATCTGAATTCATCGGACAAGAGAGAGAGGACGGTAGCCTTAAGATGAGGAAGGTGTGGAGAAACTTATTCTCAAAAAGATGTTTAAGAAAGAAAATTTAAAGTCGAATGGACGAATATTATTTAAATTTAAAAACTGGTTTTGTTTCTTCGAAAACAGGGAATGAGGAGATCAGATTTCAGTAGTTGCATTCTTCACAACATAACATAAAAGACATCTCTCACAGTCAGGCAAGCTATTCAATGAGCAATATTCTAATCATATCATAACAGAAGAAAAGGATGCAAGTGAAAGCTCAAACAAACAGTCCTGATTTGCATGCACAGATCAGCTTAAACAACTTCAGAAGAAATGCAGGAGAGCTCTAGTATGACAACCGCAGAGCAAGATAACAAACAATAAAATGAAAAGTAAATACTAACCTCGCAGACTATGTGCAGTACATGAAATTAGATATTAAAGCGCATATGTAGTTGACTTCAGAGAGGAGAAGCTTCTTCATGTCCTGATCCCTCAAACATTCCATCAAAGTAATTCCATCTCATGAAGCAGAGGATCCCTTGGTTGCGGATGTGACATGTAATCAATCCAAAGGGTACAATTTAGGCATCAATTGAACCAAAAAGGGAGGAACGGAAGGGATAAGTTCAATAAAATTCAGGGAAACGAAAACAGCACAGTTTAAGACCATAATACCGGACCACAGTCATTGTATTTTTTTCAATCTCTCCGCCCCTCTTGTTACAGTTCATGCTTTAGCACTTTTCACTCCAACAACTCGATCCCTTTCTTCATACTTGCGCTTGCGCACCTTGATCGATTACCTGGCACAACCGTCTTGTAAGATCATTGGACAACTTCTAAACAAATACCCCCAATTTTAGGATGGTTAAGCTCTTGGGGATAAATTCGGGGTAATGGGTTCAAGCTTACCACCTCGCACTCCGGCTCCTGACCGCGTTCCCGATTCATGCTTGGGCACCTCCAGCACCGCAGGCTTGTGAGATAAATTGCAAATTTTCAAAAAAAATCACCCTATGGCTATTATAGAGTCCGATGGTTCGGACTTCGGGCTCTGGTTTGGTAGAATAGAAGGAAGGAGCCGTTGGGAGCATTAATGAATGGAGGAAAAGTTTCCTTCTTTCCCCGAATAATATGCTAGTTACCAAAATTAAGCACGACTTCGCCTATGACATATGTACATTTATTTATTGCATAACTAACCCAACTGCTCCAAACACAAGGAAGTTTTTTGTTGTTTTTTTATAATCAGTAAGGGCCGCCGTTTACTAACAATCCCATTATGAGAATTAACTGTGAATTGATACTGGAATTACACACCAAATGATGGGATTGGGCTGGAGGTGGAATTGAGCCAAAAAAGACAATTACACGTTTACTAAACAAATTTAAGAATGGGAATTGTAGTGTCCATTTTTTAAAATTAGGGAAAATTTTATTTTTGTCTCTGTCTCAAATAAGAAATGATTAAATAAAACAAAACGAGTAACATTTAGACAAGATGAGAAGGTGTGTATGAATCCATTCTCATTTTAGTTGCTGTTGCTCTTTTATTTTTTATGTTGTTTAGTAAACTTTTTTCAGAGTGGTATCTTTAGTATTGATTAACTTCATGCTTTGATGCTGCAGGTAATTACAAATTCGATATCTTCGTTGAATCCCTCTGATGTTCTCAAGTTGTTGCAGTCCCTTGTATCCATAATCCAATTGAGGTAAGGGAAGAAAGAAATCTTGTTTATGTTGCCTATTGATCAATTTAATATGTCAAACACTTTGACAAATCTAGCCAAATGGTTTAATTAGTTTCTCATCTATTTTTTTCCTTCTTTTATTCAATTAGTGGAAAATGCGGTCTTGTCTATTTATAAGTTGGGTAACACCCCGTCTTACTAGTTGCTGATACCTCTTGTTCGTTATTAACACAATTTACAGGGGTGCTGTGCTGGCTTGTGCTCTTCCGTGGCTCAAAAGTTTACTTCTTCAACATGCAGGCAGTATAATGTCCCAAGGATCTTCTGTGGCTGCACTAAACTCATTATACCAGGTAAGGATGGATAATACATGGATTATTAGTGCTCGTTTAAGAAAGCAAAGAACTATGCTGAATGGCATAGCTGTGCTGCAATCGACCGACTTACAAACTCTATCATCCGTGCAGCTTATAGAATCTCGCATCTCAAATTTTAACGGTGCTCTACAACTCTCAACTTGCTTAGGCTTGCTTTATACTGAGGTGAGTGGTCCGAGTTATTGATATTTTCTGTTGGCAAATATAAGCCTTTAGCTGGACAACAATTTTGTATGCAGAGCATTGATGATGGAGATGAGGAAAACAATAGGATCGTACCAGTTATATATGAGGATGAAAGCGAGGATGAATCTGCAGATTCTATGGAAGTTGAAGGTGTGGAAGATGGTGCAGAAGCGCAAGTCTACAGCGATATCAGTGATGATGAAGTGAAGTGAATGCTTGAAATAAACAAATGAATGAGATAATGAAACTCGTCTGGATTCAATGTATTCTATGCGAACAATGAGATAATCAATCCAGCAATTCCTCTCAACAGTGAGCATTAAAGAAGCTACAGGTGTTAACTTTTGCTAGTGAATCCAAGTTGCATTGTCTGAGAAGAGAGTGTGGAAGAATTTCATTGAAATGTAGAAGCCACATATTTCTGCATGTTACTTATGAATTGCCCTTTTGTTCTTTCATAGTTAGTTGAAATATCAATTGCATATTCCATTATAATAATTTCAATTATCTATCTATATGTATGTATGTATGCATGTATGTATGTGTATGTGTATGTGTGTGTGTGTGTGAACTGGGAACTGGTGGCTGGCGCAGTACAATTGTCTTTTATTAGGGCTGTTATAGATGAACTGGCCCAGAATACCTGCTGCCCAAGAAGACTCCTGGCTCCAGCAATACTAGATAGACTCCTCAAAATCTGAGCTTGAATACCATAAATGGTCAAAATCTGTAAGACAGTTTTCGTGGTAATATATTTACTTTTGTAAACTCAATTGGAACTGGAATATGTGGAGAATTATAATTTAAGAATCAAGACTTTGAGAAGGAGCAGAATTTGAAGTGTGTTGTTGGCTATGGAGTTTAAGGTGAGAGCTAGTTGGTGGAATAGAAACCTGCTTCGGTTTCTCTTCCTCTTCGCCTCATCCAGACTTGTCAATCGGGGTACCTACCTCCAATTCTAGCAATGGAGCTGCACTCTGGTGCACTGGCACGTGGCTTGGTGCTGTTCAGCCTCCTCCTCCACCTCTTCCATTGAGGTAATCTGGTACTTAGAATACACTGCATCCTTTGTGTTTCTACACAGTTAGTCTTAAGTATGCCGATAGCGTTGGGCTGAGTGATGGGACAGTGGTAATTAACTTTATATAGTATCTTCTACCTTAGGGGGAAATTTTGCTTCTTCCCGTGGTTCTATTTGTTAAAACAATGTTCTTTTTTTATATCAGAATGTTGTTATCTTTGAACTGCAGTGGTATTTTTTGTTTAGTGGTTTGATTATCTAGCATGCTCATTCTGTAGATAAGCTTGTTCTTTGTTGGAGCTGCCATACCTTATTGCCAATGCCAGAATCCGGTTTTCTGTAGACAACAGCAATATGAATGAGTCATCGTAGATACGGTATATTCTCTCAAAAGCAGCTGCAGCTGCGTGCCTTCTCTTTTTTGATGAATTCGATTCAATCTCTCCAAAGAGAGGGCATGATAATACTGGAGTGACTGATAGAGTTGTCAATCAGGTACCTAATATTTTCTATGATCCTTCCCCACCCCATCTTGTCTTATCTACATTATTACTGAAACTTTCATAATTTATCAACCAGTTTCTGACAGAATTAGATGGTGTTGAAGTATTGACGGGTGTATTTGTTTTTGCTGCTACAAGGTAAGTTTTGCTAAACTGTAGGCAGCTTCTTTTGCAATGTTTTTACAAGGTCTGCTACTGAGAACCTTTATGCGGGTGTGATCATCATTTTTCAAATTTTCTGGAGTTTTGCTCTTTGCATTAAACTGTTGTATAAATATTCAAGAAGTTTGTTCCGTCTCCTTTTGTTCCTTAGACTCATGTATTTGTCTGCTTACTCATTTAGCCTACAATTTACCTTTGCCCTTTACAAATCACAGTCGACCAGATTTGCTTGATGCTGCGCTTCTATGTCGAATCGTTACTTTTGTATTAGATCATCGATGTTCGATGGTTTCAGTTAGCTTTAGAGTACTAACTTACTATACCCTTCTTGCAACTGGAACTCAGACATCACAACTTTTTTCGATTTTTTGTTCTTCTTTGTTTTCATCATCCTGTCATGATTCCTTAAAACGGTTGTTCCACCACAGTTACCAATGGCCAACAATGTAGACTTGGAAGGCATACCTCACATGACTGAAGGTTTTAGCGGAGCAGACCTCCAGCCGACACAACTTGAAGCCATTCATGAGCTTCTGGACTGCGAAAATGGCAGCACCACAGGAAAGATGCCTGTTATCACCAATGCTCTTCTCAAGTCCCTAGCATCCAGGGCCAAGCCATCAGTTTCTCAAGCTGAGAAACGAAGGTTATATGATATCGACAGCCGGTTTCTCGATTCAAAACGTTCTCTTGCTTCCCAGGTTCAGTCTCAGTTTCTGAGTAGAATGGATAACTTGCTGTGTCATGCCATTTTTTCACTTTCTAAGTTTTGCCATGCCATGCTCACATTTCCCTGCAGTTGAGAGATGCAAAAGGCAAAAGGGCAACTTTAGCTTGATTGATTGTAGTAGTAGTGATGGAACAAACAGAGCAGGGAGAAACTTCAATAAATAGATCCAATCCTGGGCATTCGGAATTCGAAAATGGTCATTTCGGATCCAAATCGAATTTTTCCCAAAAGTGAAGTTTGATTTTCGATTCGTTCCATATTGTTATTCAAAATTCGGAAATCGGATCGGTGAATTTTCGAACAGGAATAAAAAAATAATTTAAAAAATATTTCAAAAGTTATGAATTTCCGAATTCTAAATTACAAAAAAATACTTAAGTTTCATCTAACCATTTTTCTTAAAAAAAAGTTTGAAATTCGAAAATCTAAATCTTGAATTGTAAAAAATCGAACCATCCAAAATTTTAATTTAAAACTGAAATTTTATTCCGATCTGAATTCCAAATTTTGGATTAGAATTTGAAACAGGTCGAAAATCAAAAATTTCGAATGCCAAGGTCTAATATTTATGCATGCCACGGATTCAGTTTATTTCATGTTGATATATATTATCATATGCTTGTCAAAATGGAATCCATTTATTTTACTAAACCCTAATTTGTTTTAGTTCACATTTGATTCTCTGATTTGTTAGTGATTTTGTAGCTTTAAACCTAAGCTAACTTGGCCTATTTGTGAAAAAGTAGTTGGGATGGATGTTCCTAGGAATATGCTGCTGTTCCTGAATGCTGATGCTTTAAACCTAAGCTAACTTGGCCTATTATAGTCATTTCATACAAATCATTTGTACTATACTTGCTTTAATGGAAGCTAAAGCTCCATCAAAGAATTAAAAATAGGTTATATATATGAATAAAAGAAATATATATCAGAATTACAGTATAAGATTTGGCATATTTACGCAGTTATATATATCCTCGTACTCCAATCGTTCCTCTGCTCTCCGCCGTGATCCAAACTGAGACTGAGATCATGGCGTCCTCCGCCGTCTTGTCAACCGCCGATGAACTCTCAAAACTCAGCATCGACGATTTCGGCGCCGCTGCTCCTAATCTCGGCAAGAATCTCTCACTCCTGACTCCTGAGCAGGTTCGCCGTTTGCGCTTCTGTATATGCCGATCACTTGTGTGCTTGTTGCATGTGTGATTTTATTGAATTATGGTTGAATTTGGATTATAGATGCTCAGTTTGTTGCAAATGTGTAGGTGGAGTTGGCGAAGGTGCTACTGGATTTGAAT
Organism: Pinguicula moranensis; assembly: GCA_028565015.1. Taxonomy (NCBI): domain Eukaryota; kingdom Viridiplantae; phylum Streptophyta; class Magnoliopsida; order Lamiales; family Lentibulariaceae; genus Pinguicula; species Pinguicula moranensis. The sequence continues at coordinate 588,859 of JAOWBN010000020.1, read as the reverse complement.
CAAGCTCACTTGTTCCAGCATTGGCCGGAACCAGGGGTTGAAGATGACGAGAAGCGAGCATTTTTCGATCAGGTAATGGTTTTTTTCATTTTGTGAAGACTGATCTTATTTCTTTAGTTACATCAACATGTTTGGTATGTATGGCTTTAATGCAAGACTTAATTCTTCTAATCTTGACTAGTGTTTACTGAGGGTCTTGATTCCGTTGATCTTGCTAGTTTGTGTTTATTTTCGCTAAATTTTTCGTCAATTTAGATCGAATTTAGTTAGTAAGCTCTATCAATGGATAGCAATTTATCGCCCAAGATCCTATTCCTCTCTTTCCTTCTTTTTTCCTTTCGTTTTATAAATGCATTTTTATACATGGTATGAATTTAGTATATCCATGAGATAAATGTCTCTTTGGGAGTATTATCATGTCTTTACAGAGTAGAGTTTCTCCAGGTTGCTCGACTTAATGCAAATTACCCTGGGGGCCTAGCGTCCTACATCACAACGGCAAGGGAACTTTTGGCAGATTCAAAGGCTGGGAAGAATCCATTTGATGGATTTACACCTTCTGTAGGTTTGCTCGCCCTATGCAATGAAATCTTGTTTAAGAGTTGGCATTCTTAAGCCGAACTCTAGTCCTGATTGATGTGGACCTGTCTTATTGTGTTACCTTATAAGAACTCTTCAGAGGTTTTGCCACGTCTTGCATTTTTACAATTGGCTTCCCTGAAATTTAATAACTTATACTCAACAGGTTCCATCTGGGGAAGTTTTGAGTTTCGCTGATGATACTTTTATTCAATATGAAGAAATTGGAGTCAGTGAGGCAAGGAAAGCTGCATTCGTCCTTGTTGCTGGGGGGCTTGGGGAGCGGCTAGGTTACAATGGTATAAAAGTGAGAAAGCAATAACCTTCTTATTTTGCTAAGGAAAATGAGTCAGTCTGCGTCACTTTAATTTTATTTATTTTATATGGAAAACAGTTAACTTCGCTTGTTTGATGCATTGTGCAGGTCGCTCTGCCATTGGAGTCTGTTACTGGAACATGTTTCTTACAGCACTACGTTGAATCAATTCTGGCCTTACAAGAGATCAGCTGCAAACTAGCACAAGGTTTGTTGAAAAAAGGTGGAAGTTTTTGCTTGAACTGTATGGAATGTGTCTTTAATGGCATCAAGGTCGAGGATGCTAATGCTCTTATCAGTTCAACGAGGGTGCAAATTTCAGATATTTTTGCTCAATGATGATGATTTGCCACCTCTATTGAACCTTTTCAAATTTACCAGAAACATAATATGCATCAAGCAATTAATCATCTCATATTCCTTGTCCTTATATCCTTGCGACTGTAGGTGAAGGGACAACAGAGATTCCTTTGGCCATAATGACATCTGATGACACTCATTCACGTACCTTAGAGCTCTTAGAAAAAAATGCTTATTTTGGGATGAAATCCTCACAGATAAAACTTTTGAAGCAGGTAATGGTTAGCCTATCTTTAGTGTTCTAGAAATTACAAATAATGGTATTGAGTAGAATAATAATTCTTTTGGTTTCTACAGGAGAAAGTTGCTTGCTTAGATGATAATGATGCTAGACTGGCCCTGGATCCCAAAAATAAGTATAGAATCCAGGTATATTTTTCCGTTATTCTTTTAGGAGGAAACTGCTTATACGAAGTGGCAAAATCAACCACATATATGATGTACATTTTACAGCATCATGATTCTTTCTTTAGTCTATTTTATATTTTCGCTGCAGACAAAGCCTCATGGTCATGGTGATGTTCATTCCCTTCTTTATTCGAGTGGTCTCCTTAAAGAATGGTATCCTTTCCGCCTGGTTTCCTTTCCTTATAATTTTGCTTGCTTTGAATCTGTATTTTTTTCCTTTTGTTTCACACTTTACTTTTTGCTTCAGGCTTGATGCTGGTCGGAAGTGGGTTTTGTTTTTCCAGGATACTAATGGTCTTCTATTCAAGGTTTCTTGAAACGTGGTTTTTGGTAACAGAGTGTTTTATGTTTTCATTCTGTTTCTTTTTCATATCACAGGTAATTCCAGCTTCACTGGGTGTCAGTGCCGCCAAACAGTACCATGTCAATTCTATTGCAGTTCCCCGCAAAGCAAAGGAAGCTATTGGGGGGATCACTAAGCTCACACATGAAGATGGTAAGTGATATTGATGGTGAAGTCTTATAAAACAGTGTGCATGCATATTCATTCCAATCTATTGCTTTCAGGGGCCAAATGTCATTTTTCCTTTTAAGGTCTTCCCAGAGGCTGTTAAAAACTCATTACAATTAGACTGTACTAGCTGAATATTATTTCAAATGCATTATAATACTGTATACCTGCTACCTTCGACAGATGACTACTACTACTAGCACTTCTTTGTAGGGTGCCTATGCTCTGTTCTATAATCTGTCACGGATCTATATTATCTCAGGGCGAACGATGGTGGTTAATGTGGAATACAATCAGCTTGATCCATTGCTGAGAGCTACAGGGCACCCTGATGGCGATGTGAATGATGAAACTGGCTACTCCCCTTTCCCTGGAAACATAAACCAAGTACGAATTGTCCAAAATGCATCTTCTGCATTTGTTCTTTAACTTCCCAAAACGTACCTTCCAAAGTTTTTTTCTTCTCTCTTTAATGTGCCCTTTTTCTGTTATGAAACTCTCTGCCAGAAGCATTTTTTCCATTTGTTTTATGCAGTTGATTTTTGAAATTGCTCCATATCTGGAGGAACTCTCAAAAACAGGAGGTGCAATCAAGGAGTTTGTCAACCCGAAGTAAGTTTATTACTAGATATCTGGATACGTTTCTGCAAGATTGCATCTTTGCATCTGAACCATTTGGAACATGAATGTTAAAACTGAGTTCTATATATAACAAAGAACTCAATGGTTCTAAACTTAACATTCCTAGATTGATAGTGTTAGTAATTTTCCTCGGTTTCAGATACAAAGATTCCACCAAAACAGAGTTCAAATCATCTACTCGACTTGAATGCATGATGCAAGACTACCCGAAAACTCTGCCTCCTTCAGCTAGAGTTGGTTTTACAGTAAGCAGAAGCTGTGATTCTTGTAGTTAAGAAGTTGTTATCTTGTCTGTTTTAGACTGCGTTATTTTTGTGGGCATCATTATCATAGAGAAATTATTTCTGTAACCATTCAGGTGGCAGATATTTGGCTTGCATATGCACCTGTGAAGAACAATCCAGAAGATGCAGCTAAGGTATGAGTAAATTTTTATCATTCAGCTTCATTAGTGTTAACTGCATCATGGCATGCAAGAGAAAACACACCTTATCCAGGATTGAAATCAAAACTAGAAAAGGGATCAAAATTTAAGGGCTTCATATGCTTGGACGCACAATATGCTTCTTTATGCATAGAGTTTACTCACTGCCAACTCTGATCCAATATCCCCTTATTACCACATTTCCAGGTCCCTAAAGGTAATCCATATCACAGCGCTACCTCTGGAGAAATGGCCATCTATAGGGCAAACTGCCTTGTTTTAAGGAAGGTAATTTCTACACTGAAAGGTTCTGTGAAGGCGAAAGTTCACATGTATCATAGTTTTATTACCATTAGATAGAGGTCCACAGTTTTATTACCATTAGATAGAGGTCCACGGACTCTACTACCTCAAAATGCTTTTACTAATTCTTACACTTCCCAAAATTCTATCTGGCCTCTTCCATTTTGTTTGATGTTATTCTTCTAATCTTCTTGTTACCATGGAGCTTTAAACATACTCATGTTGCTATGCATCAGGCGGGTGTTGAAGTTGACGATCCCGTTCAACGCACATTCAATAAACAGGAGGTTGAAGTCTGGCCTCTCATTGTATGGAAACCCAAATGGGGGATCACATTTTCAGAAATAAAGAGCAAAATATCCGGAAACTGCTCCGTGACAGGAAGATCAACTCTAGCCATAAAGGGCCAGAGCATCTCCCTTGAGGATCTCACTTTGGATGGAGCCCTTATCGTAGATGCTGTTGATGGCGCAGAGGTATACTAAAACTCCTAGACTTTTCTGAACTAACAATCAAGGCAACCACTCTACAAACTTCTCCCAAGTCCCTCTTCAACAGGTCAAAGTAGGGGGAGCAGTGCACAATGCGGGATGGACAATCGAAAACGTTGATTACAAAGACACTTCAGTGGCTGAAGAAGTGAGGATCAGGGGCTTCAAGATAAACCGTGTCGATCAGTTGGAAGTAACGTACAAAGAACCTGGAAAATACTCCTTGAAACACTAAGGTCCACTTCTTGATCTCGTGTAATTTTCACTCTCAAGAATCATTAGACTAACTGAATCTTCATTCTTTGAGTTTCCCAAATAAGAAGCGTTCTGAGAAGCTTCCTGGGTTATATTATTGAATCCATTGACTAGAAAACTTCATAAGAACTGGGGTTGATCCCACCCAATGAACTTCTAAGGGCTTAGATGGAACAATTGTTGAAAATTTCATTTTATCACAGTCATGTTTATTGGTAAACCATTTGTGATTCCTGATGGAACTTAGCGTTGTGCCGAGTCGAAAGAGTCATCATTGATAATTCTTTAACTTTATATTTATAATAGATTAGATCAAAATGGCTCTATTAAATTTCAATGTTTCAACTAATGAAGTTAGTAGAATCTATACATCAAAAGAAGCAATGCATCTTGGGTCGTAAAAGAAACAACCTCTTTGTATAATTACAAGGGTATGGTTGCGTACATCTGACCTCCCAGATACCAACTTAGTTGAAAATATACTGAATAGTTTATGATTATGGTTATGGTTGTGGTGGATGGAACTTAGCATTGATGGATATTTATGATAATTGAAATAGATTTTTAGAAGGTCCATTTGTTTGAAATGAGGAGCAAGTAGGTAGTGTATCTTTTACGTAACTAATACTTTCAAGCTATTAAGAGTATTTATAAGAATCATGACTTTGTAGCAGTTTTGGCAAATCTAGATTTCTTTTCTTGGACAGGGATGGTCTAGCTTGACCTTCGTGATACTGAGGAATCTTGAAAATGTCAGCGAATCTGAAGAAAGGAGTTTCAGTTTGTAGCTCCAAAATATCAATGGAAAAATCTAAACTGTACAGTATTAACTGTTAGTAGAGAAAAATAACTGATTGAATAATAAAATGGGGGTGTTATAAACCACGATCTAGTATATTTTTAATTAAATTAGGGTTTGAGGGATTAGATGTATGTAGTTTTATAATTTTACAAAGATGCCAGTTTGCTCAAGATACATTGCATCATTTGATATATAGATTTTAACAATAACAATTTCGTTAAATGATCTAAAATACATTATGTCATTTGGTAGCGACCCTATAAATTCAGTTGAAAATACAAAAGACTAAAATAAATTTTAAATGTTATTTTTTTAGTTTTTCGAATAGCGTTTTTAACAGTTTAAATTTTGAAAAATGAATGTTAAATTTTTAAAATACCATAAAAAGATCTGTTATTTATTTTAAATTAAATGTAAAGTAAAAAAATGGCTTGATTTTGATTAATTGGTCCAAGAATTATGTCTTTCCCGAAACTTCGAGGAAGGATCCTTGCTTCGTTGACCCAATGAAAACAAAAGATGACAGAAAAATAAACGGAATCTGAGATTATCTGAAACTAGTTTTACTTTTCCCACACGGTTCAAAGTAAGATTATGAGAACAAGTCGGGTAGTATATGATCCTCTTCCTACAACCTTCCTCAAATTTTGTAAAAGGAATCGAACACCAATCAGTCAAATGTACGCAATCTTACCCATGTAATTTGAAACACTGAAATTTAATAGAGTCTGAACTTCAATTATGTGAAACTATTACACCATTTAAGTTATCAAAAGTCGATCTCATATTATTGAAGTTTTTTTTATAAACCAAATTTTATTAAGTATAAATAAGTATATACAAGGAAAAAAATAAAAGAAAGACAAAAGTACCAAAAGTACAAATATGACCCCTGAATGGCATCAAACTAGATAGAAATTGATGATAAATGATATAGTGCACGAATTTGATATAAGAATATCATAAGAATGATGGATACCATTTGTTTAACGTCAATCCCCACGCGTTTAATACCAATTTCAATCGTCCATTTAGTGTTAAATACATGGGGCCCATCTATTATTGTGATATTTATAAAATTCGTGCGTTATATCACTTCTCAAAATTGATAGTGATTTGAATGTCTTGCCTTTTCTTCGTATCATTAAAGTTAACTCGATCATAAAGATAAAGTCTTGAATTATAAGCCTACATGATCAAATTATCTATAATAAAATCTCTAGGGTGTACAAAAATTTAGAGGAATCAAAGTTCATAAAAAATAGAATATACTCACACATATATATATATAATAACTAAAAAAACAATAAACAAACACTTAGTGGGATCCAATTTTCTCATGTAGACCTTTACACAACACGCATAGAGCCAACCCCTCTATGCATATAATATATATACCTCCACAATCTTTCCACACCATAGAATTCAGCAACAAAGATTCTTTCTTTCTTTACATCCCTTCTTCACGTCTGCACCACTCTTCATATTTTATTGTTGCTGTTGTTAACATGTCCATCATCACCACCGATGATCTCCACAGGATTTTCAAGAACCTCGACAAGCAAAACAGGGGACTCATAACCATCCACGAGCTCCACTCTCTTCTACAACAGATTGGGATTCATGCTACCTCGGATGATCTGCAGAGCTTCGTCGGTCGAACGAGTATCGACTACGTAGATTTCCTCTTCTTCTATGAGGCAATGGTGAAGGCGAGGATGGCGGAACATAAACCCGATGATTCGTGTTATGATCATGAGGAGAAGGATCTGTTGGAGGCTTTCAAAGTGTTTGATTTGAATGGTGATGGGTATATCTCTTGGGATGAGTTGGAGAAAGTGTTGTCGAGATTGGGATTGTGGGAAATGGAGAGTGGTAGAGATTGTAAGGATATGATTCGTGTGTATGATGAGAATATGGATGGGGTGTTGGATTTTGGAGAGTTTAAGAATATGATGGCGTCGCCTACAACGTCTGATTCGGATGTTTGAAATAATATATGACATTATTTGATGTGTTTTTGAGTGATCCTCTTAGAGAGTGTTTCTTCTTTTTACTTGTTATTGATCCCGTTTATTTTTGGGACGTATTCGGGTATGGCTATTATCCTTCCCGGACCGAATTCTCGTTTTTAGGCATAGGATGTCGGATATGCGAAAATTCTCGAAACCCGATCCGTTATCCGAAATACCAAAAATTGCGATAATTGGGATATTCAGGATGGGAACGAGATCAAATTCTGAGATGGGTTTGGGTATTACTTGTTTTTAAGCATAGGATGTCAGATATGCGAAAATTCTCGAAACCCAATCCGTTATCCGAAATACCAAAAATTGCGAGAATTGGGATATTTAGGATGGGAACGAGATCAAATTCTGAGATGGGTTTGGATATGGCTAATACCCGGATTGATTACCCGTTTGACCACCCTAGATAAAACTGCATATATCTGACACCCCAAACCTCAACTTAGTTGAGAATATATTAAGTAGGTTGTGGTGAAACAACGTATGGAGCCTATAGAAATATCGGGAATCATTACCCCCATGGTTCTTACCTCACAGTGATTCTGTTGTATCTGCCTTGGCAACATGACAATGTTAGCACTTTGTAGTTTGTACCATAAAAGGTCTATATATCTCAAAACCACGATTCCAGTAGCAAATGTGGTTGCCAGTTTCCCTTGGCGAGCTTGCCAACAAAATACGAATACGAACTCAAATACCAAATGTGGCATATAACAAATCCTTGATTGCACGAGGCCAAGATTCTCACATCCCCACAGGGCAGACACAGTATAGATGCCGTTCTGGTTCTATTGTTCTCGTTGTTGTTGTTGTCGTTGTCTTGATGGTTCGAGAGATGATTTGGGAAAAACGCCTCAGAGATGTCTTGGATCAAGAATCTTGGAGGGTAAGAAGTTTGCTGGAGAAGCAGAAGAAGGATCCATGGAGGAGGGACGAGTCTTGTTGTGGATATACGGGCTTGACCCGCATCCTGACTGCACATCTAGAACTAGTTACCTTCCATATTCTGAATTTTCTGATCAATATTTACATATGGAGCACATCTCCAAGGACCAAGGTGCGAGCCATTTGACACTTATCCTAGAACATATGACTTCCTGAATGCTGCAGGACTTTTCTCAGTTGAACGGAACAGGTAAAAACTTGTGGTTTTCGGGTGTCTGATTGTCTTGAAACTGACCACTTCTGTCCTAACATTATGGTGTCTGGTGTTCCTCATGTCTATCCAGATGTAACATCTATAACATCATGCTGGAGATGGACAGAATCCTAAGACCAGGTGGAGAAGTCTACAAGAAATGGCGAATGCTGTGGGATGGTTGTGCTAAATGTTTGATACTGGAGAGGGCCCTGGTTCAATCTGAAAGCTTGTAACATGCGAGTAACGAATGTAAGATGCTTATACTATGCAATGTAGGAAGGAAAAGAAAGAACATAATTCTTTTACTAACATGTATACCCACTATCCTGTTTCATGACCTAGTGGCTATAATGATGCATGGTAAAGCAGTGTGTCATCAATCAAAAGGGACACAGATAGTTTGTAGGCTCACGAACAAGTAACTTGCAAGAGCAACAATATTGACACTAACCTCGCTCTGATACCAACTGTCACGCGGGTGTCACACTAGACCTCATGATCTATTGTACCAAAAGTGTCGCAGTAAACTCATGTAAAACCAAAGCATTCAATTTAGTATTGAAGCACAATTCCCAGAAACACCTCTTTAGTTCGAACAAGCAGCTAGTTCATAACGACAAGGCAATCAGTCTGTACAAAAAAATTCGGTTATATTGATCACTCATATGATCCTGCAAAGAGCTAATGACCCAACACTTACATGGTTCTTGGGGTTAAAAGGGCATCTTCATCCTAGGATTTCTTATTTGAATAGGATCTCTAGGTAAAGTTGCGTACATCTGACACCCAAATCTCAATTTAATTGAAAATATATTGAATAGGTTATACGT
>JAOWBN010000020.1:551894-567283 GCA_028565015.1 Pinguicula moranensis | reverse complement strand
CAATGCAAGCTGCATTGTCTTCATAGAGAATAGTTGGAATATCCTTCTTGGTCTCCAAGCCACACATTCCACGAATATGTTGGGTTATGGTTCTCAACCAAATGCATTCACGACTTGCTTCATGAATTGCAAGAATTTTTGCATGGTTGGAGGAAGTATCGACTTATGTTTATTTAATAAAACGCCACGAAATAGTTGTACCTCCACAAGTGAATATATAGCCTGTTTGAGATCTAGTTTTGTGTGGATCTGATAAATATCAAGCATCAGCATAACCAATCAATTCCGGGTTAGAAGTATTTGAATAGTATAAACTCATATCCATTGTTTCTCGAAGATACCTAAAAATGTGTTTGGTTCCATTCCAGTGTCTTCTAATTGGAAAAGAACTTTATCTTGCTAGTAAATTTACTGCAAATGATATATCAGGTCGTGTATTATTAGCAAGATACATTAGTGCTCAAACTGCACTAAGATATGGTACTTCAGGACCAAGAAGTTCTTCACTTCCTCTTCTGAAATATTAAGGATCTCTGTTGGAGATGTTATTTCCTCTTCTGAACCATCCTTTATGTTTGCTCATTTTCTTTTTCGAGGTTTTTTTTATCTTTGGAACCAATCGGTCTTCCACGTTTCATGCGTGATTTGGACTCATTTGCTGTAAAAATTTGTCATTCTGGGAGATTAAGTTTAATTGGAGCATTTGTAACTCGTATATGAAACTTGGTTACCGTCTTCAGGTCGGTAAGCGTATCTGGCATTTGATTTGCAAAATTTTGCAAATGAATAATCTTGTGAACTTCAAGTCCACGTTGGCTAGAACGAGGATTAAAATATGATAGTGAAGATTAATGACAGGATATATTCTTTTCCACCTGTTTATTTTCTTCCCCTAATGTTGGAAAAATTGATACATCAAAATGACAATCAACAAATCTTGCTGTAAATGAATATCCAATTAATGGTTCTAAATATTTAATTATTGAAGAATATTCATATCCAACATATATCCCAATTCTCCTTTGAGTACCCATCTTTGTGCATTGTGGAGGAGCAATTGATACAAATATCGCACATCCAAATATTCTTAGATGGTAAATATTTGGTTCTTGACCATAAACCATTTGCATCCGGGAGAAATTATTATAACTTGTTGGTCTGATACGAATAAGTGTTGCTGCATGCAAAATTGTATGTCCTCAAGCAGATACGGGGAGTTTAAAATACATAAGCCTTGACCTTGCAATCAATTGAAGGCGTTTAATAAATGATTCAATCAAACCGTTTTGTGTATGAACATGTGCAACAGGATGTTCAATGTTTATCGCAATTGACATACAATAGTCATTGAAGACTTGTGAATAAAATTCAGCAGCATTATCTAGGCAAATTTTCTTTATTGGAAAATCAGAAAAATGAGCTCGCAAGCGAATTATTTGTGTAAGTAATCTTGCAAAAGCTAAATTGCGAGTAGATAATAAGCACACATGCGATTATTTAGTTGATGCATTAATCAGAATCATAAAATATCTAAATGATCTGCATGATGGGTATATAGGCCCACATATATCTCTCAGAATTCTTTCTAAAAATGTAGGGTTCTCATACTCAACTTTATTTAATGAAGGCTTTGTAATCAATTTGCCTTGAGAGCAAGCAACACATGAAAATTCACTGATTTGAAAAATCTTCTTGTTTTTCATTGAATGACCACGTGAATTCTGTATAATTTTTCGCATCATAAATGATCGGCAATGACACAACTGGTCATGCCAAACTTTGAAAGTCTTAGTAGTCTTTAAACTTTCAACAACATAAGTTTCAACCATTCTAATTGTTGTGTAATACAATCCTGAGGATATTACGGGTAATCTTTAATAATATGCATTTGTTACCCAAAATAATTGATGTAATGCATAAGCATTTTTCATCTTTTTCGTTCATAGTCTCGATATGATATCCATTTTGGTGAATATCTTTAAAACTCGATAAATTTTGTCGAGACTTAAATGAGGATAAAGCATCATCAATTGTGATATTTGTCCCTTGTGGTAGTACAATTTGTGCTCTTGCATAGCCTTCAATTAATTTTGTACTACCAAATATTGTATTAACATATGCTTCTCTTGTAGATAGAAACTTAAAATATTTTTTGTTGTTGAGTATGCTGTGTGTTGTTGCACTGTCTGCGAAACATGCATCTCCCTCATTTGATTTGGATAAATCCATAGTTATCTTAAATAAATAAATAAAAGTAAGAAATAAACAAAATTAAACTTATAATAAAGTAACTTGTTACATAAATTAAGCATAATACTGAGGAATACAAAAACTTAGATATGTTCGGCACTATTCATTGGATTGGGGTGGACAAAGAAATCATCGATATCTAGATGTGTTACATCAAATTTTCCATGGAGAAAATCATCTTGTTGAACAAAATCCATCTCTGCATTCAGTATAGAATTTTGAACAAAGCTTGTCTCCGCATTCTTTCCTTTAGCTTTTGAAAATTGATAAAGTTCTACAAGGTGCTTTGGTGTACGACAGGTACGAGACTAATGATTGTTCATCCCACATCGATGGAAAATATTTTCTGCATTTTTGTTGCCTTGATATCTTTGTTACGACCTTGTAAGTTTTCTTTTTTTCTCCCACTTCTAGTGGTCATTTGTATTATTTGGAATATTGCGACGAAAATAAGGATAATTTCTCCAATTTTCAAGTCGACGACCACGGTGGGGGCCTTGATTAAATGTATTTGCATTCACTTCTGGGAATGGAACAGAACTACTTGGACGTGATTGATGATTTTTAATTAGTAACTCATTATTTTGTTCAGTCACAAGAAGACACGAAATTAGTTCGTAGTACTTCTTAAAACATTTTTCACAGTATTGCTGCTACAGGAGCATATTAGTGGCATGAAAAGTAGATAATGTTTTTTCTAGCATGTCCTCATCGATAATCACCACATAATTTCAGTTAAGAACTGATTTTGAACATGGTAGAATTGTATTCACTTACAGATTTAAAATCTTGTAAGTGTAAATGCAACCAATCATAACGAGCTTTTGGAAGTATCACCGTTTTTCGGTGATCATATCTCTTTGAGATTTTTTCAAAGACTTGCAGGATCTTTTATAATGAGGTATTCTCCTTTAAGCCCCTCATCAATATGGTGACGAATATCATGGCTTTTGCCTTATCTTGTCGAGATGCTTTATTTCCATCTTTTATGGTGTCTCCAAGACCCATAGTATCTAGATGGATTTCCGTATCAAGAATTCATGACAAGTAATTCTTTCCCGTGATGTCCAAAGCCACAAACTCAAGTTTTGAAATATTAGACATTATAACAATAATTAATTAACTTTACCTCATCAAAAATGCTGGAAGCCCGATAGTAGAGTCGTGCTGATAACGTGCTGTGAATTATTTGTGTAAGTGTAAACAAATGCAAATCAAAAATCAAAGTGAACAAGCAAAGTATCTCAAAATTCTCAAAAATTTTCCTCAAAATGTTCTCTTCTCTTTTCTTTATCGTCTCTTTTCTTTCTTCCCTACAATTTTTCTTCTTCCTTTCTTTTCCTCTCACACATCACTTTTTTCCACTTTCTCACTTTCTCTTTACACATGAATGATATGTATATAGTCATTCATGATACCAAACATTTCATGCAATATTTATTGCATGAAATGTTCCACCAATTTTTGTAGACATTCAATTCAATTAAATTCATATCAGAAAGATAATTTTCTTCAAAGAACAAAAGTGGAAATACAAACAGATGATAATATGTCCAAATGATCAAAATATACAAGTCTACTCCAGGGCGAATCTACAATTAGGCCATCTTGGGCTTCAACCCATAGTACACCAGGGTCCTGCCCTAATGATTTTTTAGAAAGTCCAAACAAGAAAATAATTTTGCCCATTTTTTTGGTTTTCAAGTTTCTTTGGTTAGCCCAGCTCATGGCCAGTTTAGGCCATCACCCCAAAATTGTTTTCAAGTCCCAAACCTACAAAGAATTTTGCATAATTGTTTTTTTCAAGTCTTGTTTTAGATAACTTAAACAATTAGCCCTTACTCTCCTAAAAAAAGATTTCAATCCCATGTTTTTCTTGATATTATTACCCCAAATTATTTTTCAAAAGACTAAAAGTCGCAAAATTTATTGTACTGTTTCAATTTTCACCTGCACAGGTTTTGTCGGATAAAGAAAATTCTAGTCCAGAGTAAAGTTAATTTTTGGTCAGCCCTTTAGTGTACTAACTACTTCTAATTACCTAGTATTTATAATAAATTTAGTTAAGAGATCAATAAATCTAGTACACTTCTCTAAGGTCACTCTTTAGTATCTCTAAAGAATTTGTGACATGTATTGTTTCAATACGTTGTGCATTATGAAAATGGATTGTTGGAATGTATTCATTGCAATATATTGTTGAGCTGTATTGTTCTAATATTTTCTGAGGGTCACTTTGGTAGAGGGATAGTTTTAATCCCACAACCAAGATAACTTCAACTATCCTGTCGAAATAAATAATCCTTAGTCCATTCGTTACATACCTTTTCACGGTATCCGAATTACTGCAAAGATGGGATATCAGTAATATCCTGTTTGGTAACATATGTTAATCCGGCTATATATAAGTCACATAATCAAATATGGTAGTAAATGACACAAATACCCCGACTGTCCACTATATAAGACCTCATCGCTTAATTGCCCAACCTTAATACCAAAATTTCTCATTTTCTCTCGATGTGTCGCTCTCAACTTTGCTACAAATTCTCTCGATATCATGGCTCCGACTAGTTTTTCCCATTGCCGTGTCATGGTCCCGATGCACTTCAGCCTTTGCCTATATGTAATTGGCAAAAGGCCCCATCGGAGGCCCATGGTCCCGCAAGTTTCAACTGACAAACCAACATCCTCCTTCCCAAGGACATGCAATAGGAAAAAATGCTACCCGACCAGTCGACTAGTTGAAAATATTGATAGAGATAGAGGGCCCTTCCTCCCTGCCAGTCTGTCGCACCTGACATCACCGAAGAGAAAGCTCTTAGTTCAAAAGATTGGAAATAAAAGGGCATTTTTTGACAGACTATTTGTAATTAGGGAAAAAGAGTTCCATGATGTTGATGCACAAAGGGTTTGCTCTAGATATTGGAAGAAGAGAGTTGACAATAAAGATCCAGAGTTTTTGGAACTCCACCCCTGTGATGGTGTTGAGCATGACACACCTCTCTGCGTCTGGAAGTGGAACTAAATTTGATGAGGAAGATGGAGTAAGTCTAGCTTGTTGTTTCTTCAAAATTTACTGTAATTTTTTGGGACATAAGTTAAATCTTTGCAATTTAAACCATTTGCATGTTTTTTTGGACAGATTGAGTCAGAAGAGCTGTGACCCGATTGGCAGTATTTTTTGGACTGAGGTACCAAACTTGTTGATGTCAAATGGCCCAATTTTGAAGAAGGTTTGGAAAGGGCTTGTCGTGCATCTTGTTGAAGCTAACGTTTGGATGGCGTTTTGGCAAATGTGAGTCTGTATGAACATTCTAGTGGTTTGATACCCTTTTTGCGACTGTATAACCTGTATGAAATTTGTTTTGTGACTAGACCTGCACTTTTGTGTTTGAGTATGGCTAAAAAAATTTAATGATTATGTTGTTTGCTTGTTCGAAGATTGAGGTTCTTTGTTCACTTTGATTCAAACGATTAAAGCACATTCTATGGATTCAATTGTTATGTTTTAATGGTTCATTTGGTTCAAAATATGCGTTTCTACCAGGTTCATTTGGTTCACAATATGTTTTCGTGGTTCATCTAGATCACAAGTGCATTGTGTTATATGCATTTTGTGGAAGCTTGATATCCTGGAAACTACAGGCTTTTCTTACAAACGACGAGAAAAACACTAGTGATATGTATTTTCTCCCATGCTAAGTGCAAATGACATATTTCCAAAAGGTGTGTGCGTAACCATAATCGATACCAAAAGTTGTCATCTAAATACAAAACATACGACAGTAGGTGCACGTTTAACAAAAACAAAGTCTGAATTGAGGCTAAGTTTCCAAAAGTCATGAAACATGTCCACAAACATTGTCTTTCACAAACCAACACTAGGTGGGCACATTAGGTGATTCTACAACCTTTACTTCACACCACTTTCTCTTGAAGAAGAGTTTCATCATTTGCTCTCTTATTTCACGGCCCTGGATCTTCCATATCGCATATTGCGATGGTCTTTTGATGAGGTGGGCTACCAAATCAAGTTGTTGCCCAAAAGTGAGTGATCGAAACTCCTCTAGACTCTCAAAAATGATTGCGGCTTTCTTTTCGGCGGCGTTTGTGCTGGAGCCAGCTTGACCATCAAGGTATTTTACATCTTTCAGCATCAATGCATCTAAACAGAGATGCTTTCTAAAGCTTGATTAGTATTTATACTAAATTTTGTTAAAGAGATGAATAAATCTAGTACACTTCTCTAAGGTCACTCGTGAGTATCTCCAAAGAATTTGTGATATGTATTGTTCCAATATGTTATGCATTATGAAAATTAGGGGTGGCCAAACGGTCCGGGTCGGCAATCGGGTATCGAAAAACCCAAAGACCGAATTCCCGATTACCCAAAAATGTCGGGTAATCGGGAATTTGGGACGGGTTCGGGTTTTGGGTAATCGGAAAATGGGAAATCGGGTATTCGGGAAATCAGGTAATTTTTTTTTACATTACAATTTTTCGGGTAATCGGGTATTTCCTGAACCCGTCCCATCCCGATACCCAAATTCCCAATTTTTTTGGGTAATCGGGAAATCGGGACGGTATTGGGACCAAAAATTTGGTCGCGATCCTTATCGGGACGGTATCGGAAAATAGGAATACGCGTCCCGATATTCCGTTTTGCCATCCCTAATGAAAATGGATTGTTGGAATGTATTCATTGCAATATATCGTCCAATGTATTCATTGCAATATATTGTTGGGTTGTATTGTTCTAATATTTTCTAATTGCATTGTTTCATCAAGGTGAACTGGTGCACTCCTTGGCTTAGCCTATTGCTATAGGACACCTGGATTCTATCAACTACGCGGTCAGCATTTGGGGTTTCATTGTTGAATTATACCACATTTCTTAGTTTTCAGATCTCACACACTGTCCCGAACGATATCCTCCATGTAACTTTCCTTTTTCGTTGAAAACATGCTCCTGAGCATATTGTAATGTACATACATGTCCTCAAAGCCAACGTATGTTTTTTTTGGAAAAATTACTGGTATTATATCAAAAACAAAAGAATGGGTTTACAGCGGTTTAATCTCTACGGTTCATTACAAGTATTGGATTCATCTGCCACGCTGTCACCCCATAAGCCGATCTTTTTTCCTTTGATTTCCAGAGTTCCCAAGTATACACCACGTACTCCTCAAAGGCTTCCCATGGCGTTTTCTCCTGTTCCTGGAATATGGATCTATTTCTGTTCAGCCATACACTCCAGATTGCCGCCAACCACAGCATTCTCCAGCTTCTTTTCTCTGGTTATAAAGCTTGACATCTAAAATCGATTAAGGACATGTTTGTAGGCATCATTTTTTTTTTATCATTTTGACTCTCCTTTTTTTTTTTTATAATTTTTGAGCATTTAAAAAAATTATAAAAATTGTATTTACATTCATATTTGTGAGATAACTAAATGCAATTAAATTTTTGAAAATAACTTTAATTTATTTATAAAATTATCATTAGAAGTAAAAAAAAAAAAGTAGCCTCATACCTATTTCTGAAAAAATAAGTTTTGACTGAAAAAAATAAGCAAAAGTAGAATTTTAAAATATTATTTTAGAAATAATCTTAAGAGAAGAATGAGAAAAATAATTTAATTTTTAAGATATACAAAACAGACCGTAATAATAATATATTATATGAACAATGTTTTTTTTTTCAATCAAATTAACGGTAAAAACTACCAGGGCCAAAAGGAGCTAGATTCATCCTTTTCCATGAGGCGAGCCAAGATTTTGGGAAAGATAAGCCACATTTCGCCTTTCCTACCAACATATGCCAATGTTACGAATTGCAGTACATTAGAGGTAGCCATATGGGCCGGGGGTAAGTAGTCCATACCGGGCCCATTCATTTTAAAACAATTAATGAACTGTGACCCAGTCCATTTTAAAATGGACCGTCCAGACTATGATTGCTCAAACGGGCAATCTGGGGCAACCCATATTTGTGGTTGTGCCATGTTGTCCTCAAATTTTAAGCACGACAGGGTGGTCAATCACGCCATTTTTGTCATGAAAATTTAATAATAATAATAATAAATAAATAAAAAGGTTCTAAAACAAAATAAAAAAGAAAATTGGGCCCCGGATGAGTCTATGAGGACCTGATTCGGGTTGGGCCCAACCTGAATTTTTGTCGTGGTGGACTGGCACGATCCATTTTATAAATGGGTCGGCCCAACACGACCCATTTACAACAAGTGGGAAAACCAAACTGATGAACGCAGTCCGACGAGTTTAGCAAAATTGGCCGATTTAGCCCGACTCGCACTTTGTCAGCCGATAACTCTAGTAGTTAGATACTTCAATAACCAAATTTAAATTGAGCTTTGATATTTATCTAATAACAAAAGTACATTGGTATGTGCAAATTGATAAAAGTAAAAGTAAATAAATATAAGCAACTTTAGTTCAGAAAATAGAATTAAAAAACTGAAGAGGTGTAAAAGAAATGTTCTCAGAAATTATCTGTAGAGGCAAACAATTTATTGGTACCACAAAAAATAAAAATAAAAATAAAAAACATTGTAAATGGTATTAATAAAATAAAATTAAAAGAATGGGGAGCTGGGTGAAATAAATAGAAGAGATAAAGTTGTTCAGTCATGGAATTAATTGGTTCTGGAAATTAAAACAGCCTACATAATTTCCCATATTTACGTCAAAACCTCTTTATTATATTATTTTAGTTTAAAATCCACCTAATTATCGGTTATTAATTTTCCAACATGAATTGTTTTTCCAAAAACATCAAAATATTTTTCTTTGGTTAACAGAATCGAAACGGCCCGCCCAGTCACCTCTGCCATCGTCTCCTCCATTTCTTACACGAGAGGATAGCTAAGGCAAGGCCTGGGCCTGGCCAACACACGCATTACAACAAATACATACATATATATACATTTTCACACGCACAGCAACACGCACATATCAACTCTCTATTTACCCATTTTTGGTCTTTTGGATGGGAAAATCAATCCTCACAGACAACACTATCTTCTGTTCTCTCTCTCCCTTTTACATAAACATATACTAAAAAATACGTGTATAATCGCAGGCAATTCTAACAAAGACTGAATTTTGGTAAACAAGAAGAGGAAAAGAGAAGAAAAAGAAGAGGGTCTTCAGAGCCCTCTGCATCCCTATCTATGCCTCCTCTCAGATCTTGAGCTCAATCCATTTGTCCTATGGGCCTTGATTGTTTGGTAAACAAGAGCAATAGTCTGTGCTGTAATTGATCTTTTTTATGCTTATTCCCAAGTCAAAGTTTTAATCTTTATTGATTTCCAGGGGGGTCTGGATTGTGGGTGCTGTTGATTTTTGATCTGGTGAAGATCAGATGGTCCTTGTTGAACGCGAAAACTTCTCATTTCTCATCTGAGTCAGACATCTCCAGGTTTCTGTTCTATTTGGTTTCTTCAAGGTATGCTTGTCTTTTATTAATCTGCATTACCGGTTTTAGCGACGATTGGATTTCATTGCTTTGATGACTGATTCTTTATCGAGAAAGTTGTGCGATACATGGAAATTGAGTTTTAATATCTATTAGTTTTGATGATCTAGCTTCGCTTGATGGTGGATCGCTCTTCTTGCGAGAATATTGCGTGCTTGACATTAGATATGTCTAAGAAGGTTCCGTTATTGATATGAGTTGTATTGGTTGACTGGGATTGACTGTTGTATTGTTTATCAGCTCAACGGAGAATGGAAATGGAACCTGGCAAGTTGTTCATCGGTGGGATTTCCTGGGACACCAGTGAAGAGCGCCTAAAGGAGTATTTCGAAACTTACGGTGAAGTAGTGGAAGCAGTAATAATGAAAGATCGAGCTACTGGCCGAGCCCGTGGTTTTGGTTTTGTCGTTTTTGCCAATGCTTCTGTTGCTGAGAAAGTTGTCAAGGAAAGGCATGTCATAGATGGAAGAACTGTAAGTCATGTATCTCATGTTGCTCCCAATTGAATTAAATAGAATCCGATCAATGTCCTTGGGAAACTTGCAATGTGCTAGCGGCAGTCAATACTACATAGTGCTAATTCAATCGTTTATGATCTATCATCTATAGAGATGGCTGTGCTACTGATTTTGTGTGGTTGAAATCACATCCTCATTGATATATAAAGAGAGTGTTCTTGCTTGGGGACAATAATCGTTTATGCCCTCTAACATGCCAAAGCAGACTACTAGTGTTTCTCAATTTATTTGGTTCCCATGGCCAACTGCTCATTGAACACATCTGACAGCATTATAGAATGTGTTAACTTATTGCACTATCGGTTCTTAGAAAAGATGTAGCATTGTCTGGAACGAAGAAGCCATGTTCTGATTTCACTTTCGTTTCAAGTGCTTATGTGTCGAGACATTGGTAAGAAAAATTACAAGCATTGTCCATTCTTGTCTTACATCCGATGTCAAGAGCGTTTTCTTTGCAAGTGTCTTGTATAGTTGTTTACCAAAGTATGCTAAAACCTTGCATATTGCTTACGCAAATGTGCGTCAACCATTAACTTATCCAAGGAAAGGCAAGTTGATCTGATTTTACTCGTGATAATACGCTTCATCTGAATCAAGCATTTCCTATCTGAATGCAACTCATTTTAACTTGGACCAACTCTCAATGTCTGGTGGAGAAAACAATTTCAAGTTCTCATCTTTTGATTACGCACATCTACAAATTATGGGATTCCATCTTTAAAGTGCTGTGTCATATCACTAACGTAGTGACCTTTGATTTGTCAGGTGGAGGCAAAGAAGGCTGTTCCTAGGGATGATCATCAAAACGTAAGCAGAAACAGTGGCAGCATTCAAGGATCCCCTAGTCCTGCACGTACCAAAAAGATCTTTGTGGGAGGCTTAGCATCAAGCGTCACAGAAAGTGATTTCAAGAGGTACTTTGAGCAATTTGGAACTATAACAGATGTGGTTGTGATGTATGACCACAACACTCAAAGGCCTAGAGGCTTTGGATTCATCACTTACAATTCCGAGGAAGCAGTGGACAGAGTTCTCTTCAAAACCTTTCACGAACTGAATGGGAAAATGGTTGAGGTGAAGCGGGCCATTCCAAAAGAGTCATCACCAGGTCCAGCACGTACTCAGTCACCCGGCTATAACTACAGTCTGAATAGAGTTTGTAGCTTTCTTAATTCTTATAACCAAGGATATAGCTCAGGCTCATCAGGTGGCTATAGCATGAGAATGGACAATCGGTTTGGCCCTGGAACTATAGGTCGAAGTGGATACCCTCCTCTTAGCCCCTCTAACTACAGCATGGGACTGAATACAGATTCAAGATTAAGTATGAACTATGGTCCATTCGGAGATCTCAGTTTAGGATATGCGCGTGGGCTGAACTCTGATCACAGTGGAAATATGAACCGCAGTCCCATTGGCTATGATGTTGGAGTTAATGGAAACGGGCCTTTGTTTAACGCTAATCGAAATTTATGGGGTAATGGGAATTTTAGTTATAGCACAAACACAATAGCGTCCAACAATGGGAATTCACTTGGCTCTGGAACTGGGAACATGGGCCTAGTTAATAACTTCGGCAATGTGGGGGATATTTGGGGCTCTTCTACTGTTTCAACCAATGGAGGGGAAAATGTAAGTGGTTCTTTGCGCAGTATGAATCTGGGCTATGGCATCAGGGGGAATATCTTCGGTGGAAGAGCCAGTTATGGTGGAAACAATGGAGGCACTGCAAGCTCAACATCATCTTATTCTTTCCCAAGCAATGTTCGTGATGGCAGTAGCTTGGGAAACTTATATGGCGGTGCTGAGTCATTTTATGGAGATTACACTTGGCCATCATCTTCTCCCGAGCTTGAGCCATCCACCTCATTTGGTTATGGGGGTAATGCAGTTACAGATATGACATCAAAAGGCTCAGTTGACTATGCTGATGATTATAGTGTCAATGGTAGATCAAATAGAGGTAAGAGTCTCAGATCTCATCACTGCCTTCCACACCTTTTTTATTTTACTTTTGCTCTACATTTTGTGGTACGGCTAAAAGCTATAGTAAATCAGAAGCAAGCAACAGGATGTATACTAGTCTCAGTTCTGACATAAACCTTTAACTTCTAACAGGAATTGCAACCTAGGACATGATAGTACCTTACGGACACTTTTACGTTGATAGCAGGCGATATATACAACTGGGAACTTAACAGAGGACCGCGATGAAATCATCTTTCCTCGGTAAAGGCATTGAGCTCTGGAAGTACATGTCAAGCTGTTTTTTCCTACAGAACTCGGCGCCCTGCGCAGCAGCAAGTGATTCTGTGTGAGGTCTGAAAATCTGAAAATTTTCATATAGGCGTCGTTTCTTGTAATCTGTTTGAGGATATCCATTTAAATTGCAGGATATATGCTCCAAAAGCATGCTATACTAGATGATTAATGTTTATCTTTGTGGACATTATGAGACATATTGAGGCATCTATTCTCTCGTGTAGACTGTAATCAACTTCATTTTTTGCTGTGAGACATATTGAGTTCTCGTTTTCTCCTTACTCATTTGCATTTCTATTAGGTTTATCTTCTATAATTACAATTTTCATTTCTTCCTAAATCTATTCTGTAATAATACCAGTATCCTAGTTTGTTGCAATGGAGGTAAAAGCCAAACAAAATATCTTGAATAAGAGTTTGATTGTAACTTTGGAATTCGCTTTTACCCTCCATACCAACACGAAAAAGGAAATGCAATAGACTGATACAGAGCAAAGAAGGGAACATTGATCTGAACTAAATCTTTAACATCCATAGATGAATTATTTATAAGATTACAACTAAATAATGGGAGATGGCTTCCGAGAGAGGGGGTGAAAACCGAACAGAACCTCATTCTTTCAAGATCAAACCTCATGAGGAACAACATCCACCCTTTTTGCCTTCTCCATCTGTCTCCTGGTTCACTTCAGCTTGCAAAACTACTGTTTTCCCATCAGCCAGCCATCCCGGATCTTTTACCTTGAGTTCTTGAGATTGAATTACTTTTCGGCTCAGTATGTCGTATATCTCCCTCACAACCATTTGAAAGGCAGCAGTAACATTGGAGGAATCAAGAGCTGAAGTTTCAATGAAGAAGAGACCTTGTGCCTCAGCTAAGGCTTTGCCTTCAGCTGTTGTCACCTCCCGAGCATCTTTTAGATCAGACTTGTTTCCCACCAATATTGTTACCACGTTCATATCCGAGTGAGCTGTTTGACAGTAGATGATTTAAATGTAAGATGGACCTTCT
Source organism: Pinguicula moranensis (assembly GCA_028565015.1). Taxonomy (NCBI): domain Eukaryota; kingdom Viridiplantae; phylum Streptophyta; class Magnoliopsida; order Lamiales; family Lentibulariaceae; genus Pinguicula; species Pinguicula moranensis. The sequence goes on along the minus strand of JAOWBN010000020.1, from coordinate 553,740 downwards.
GCCGGCAATGCATGAGAACAAAGAGGTGGTAGCAATTGAACATAGAATGAGAACATAAAAAGCTTGTTTACTGTGAAGTTCGTTGAGCCATCTGCCAACGCTTTCAAATGTCTTGCGCCTGCTGATGTCGTAGACAAGAAGGGCACCTACTGCACCTCGATAATATGCAGATGTAACAGCCCTAAAACGCTCCTGGCCGGCTGTGTCCCAGATTTGTGCCTTAACTTCCTTCCCATTAATTACCATCCTCTGGGTCTGAAATTCAACCCCGATGGTAGACTTTGAATTGGGGTAAAACTCGTCTCTAGCAAATCTAGCAAGCAAATTTGATTTACCAACAGCAGAATCACCAATCAGAACAATCTTGAAAAGGTAATCTTCTTTTTGCTCTTCTTCTGTATGGAAGGCCATCTTTCTTCCTCTAGTGAAGGCTACGATGCCATGCCTTGTGGACGCATATATACAAGTAATATCAGGACCTTAAAATAATACACGTCGAAGAATATCAAACTGCATCTAGCTCAATATGGAGGACGACTTGAAACCCACTCCCCACTGTGGTAATCTAAAGCCTTTGCTCCAAATTCACGGCGAGCCCTTCAGAATATAGTGAAGGGCAGAGGCACCTACATTATAGAGAAACCATTATAAACTAAAAGTTGAACAAAGCCCCATCTACTTTTTATAATCAAATGAGTAGAGTTCTCCTTTAAAGTCACACCACAGACAAAAGATCGTTGAGCCATCTTGATATGTCAAATATGATGAACATGCACATCTTTCACAAGAAGTTCTTCTTACATATATTATGAATGTTATAATTGCATTTCAGGTCGAGTCTTGTAGCTAGGTTCTTCCCTGCTGTCCATCTGTAATAATCCTCTTCCCTGGAGGTAAAACTGATGGTAGCAGGTTAGCACAAGTTCACTTTTACGAATGACATTTAATACGTTACATTTACAAGGAGTGGACATACATGTGTGTGTGTGTGTATAAATAAGTAAATATATATATATATACACATATATATATATATATATATATAGAGAGAGAGAGAGAGAGAGAGAGAAGAATCAGGACAAGTATGCAGTATGCACTGAAAAGATGGTGTTTGAAAAAGTTCATCAGAGTTGAAACAAAAAAATTGAACCACGTCCATATCACAGAGAGCTGTTTAAAAGGAAACAAATCGAGAAACAATCATATACAGCATCATCGGAGAAGGAAAGGAATGGTTCAAAGTTCATGAAAGAAGGCAACACATCCATTCCAAGGTTAAGGACGATTATAAGCCGTGAACTACACTTTAATCCATAAATCTAGCTTAAATTCGCATCAGATATCTTACGCAAAAGTCTTAAAACACACAATTTTTCAGCTTCGGAGGTTTTTAGTAATGTAGTTGCCCTTGAATCTTGGTAAAATGTCAAAATCTAGTCCAGCTCAGGTTTGGTAGAAGTCTCCCATGACAATCAGTTTACCGAGGAAGCTCAACAACTTAGATTTTTACACATATAATAAAAGGTGTGTATGCATGAACTCTACCTTGGACCCGCATAATAAACGTCTAACCAATTTTGTCACATAGAAACAATTGCCTCGAAACTCCGACAGAATTTTCAACTTCAATTATGGAAGTTCAAGGTTATAAATCCAAAAACAGCATCACTATCTCACCCACAGAAAAGCTTGAATAGCCATGGATCAGCACATCTAGACCACAAAAGAAAAAGAACGAGTAGCTATAGCTACATGAATACTTTTTAAATGAATTCTGCCCCCAATAACCTGGCAGCAGAGCTCACATAATGATTGCAGCTCATAATACTGTAACTGCTTCCGACAC
>JAOWBN010000020.1:516173-540289 GCA_028565015.1 Pinguicula moranensis | reverse complement strand
TAGCCAAAGTAGATAGGGTTCAGGGGAATAGGAGAAGGTGCGAACGAAGCGGAGCGAAGTGAAGCCATTTAAAAGGGGCTGTTGCCGAGATCCAGTGAGGCTGAACCAGAGAAGCGGGAGAAGTATTATGTTGACGAGAGACAAGGACCTGAGAAGGCGGGGAAGAAAGACCTAACTATTTCTATGGGGAGCCGCTGCTTTCGGGAATGATACGTGATAGCCCGCCCTTAATAGTAACGTGAAAGTCAGAACTAAAAGCGAGCCAAAGAGCTTCGAATCTGACTTAAGCTAAAAGAATTGTCAATGATAAGTCTTTCAGCTCCATTTACAATGGACATTGCAAATAACCTATTTTGGACTTGGAGTATTTGAAATATTATCTGAAAATTTCTATTTATATATCTAAGAAAGAAGGATGAGTTATATAAAACTGAAAGGAGTGATAATTTATCAAAATTTTGAATTGTTGATGTCAGATCACAAAGTTCTCTTTTCCCCCTCCTCCCTATGCCAGTTCGGGTGCAGTGCCATACTGTGTGTACGGACAAAAGAATGACTTGCACAAATAATATTTTTCTTTTTCTTTTTTATAAAAAAGATGAGATGGATGATGTGAAATACTTTTTTTTCATCAAATTTTCCTTCATCGAAAGGCGGTCCTGTAGTAATATCCAAGTGAACACTCGAACAATGGGGAGCTTGTTCCAAGCTGCCTTTGCACTGACTTGAGCTTCATATAATCTCCACTTTTTCTTTATAGGTAAATGCTTGTATTTGAAATAAGGTAGTGAAAAATATGTACAAAAGCAGCAATGTTGTTGGACGAACTGAGAGGTAGGAAACTCCAGGAGTTTGGTCCTATTGAAGAGTTTTGTTGGGCCATAAAAATTTGCATATGAGGTGCTCCGCACACATATTGAACTTGATTGTTCAAGATGGACTAAAGGAGTTAGACACTTCAGTAACCAAGATGAGAACGTTGGTCGAATACGTGAAATTTTCCTCTCAACAGGAAGACAATTTCTGAATGGGAGAGGAAAGGATGGACATAGGGTGGGGCCCGGGCAACCAACAACCCAGGACCAGTATCGCATAAAGACATATGTGAGCTGCTTGCAAGTGTTCTTTCAAGCCACATTGACGTTGTTTGCATCAAATTCTTGCACTGCAAATATTTTTTTGTGGGATTTGTACAATTTGAAAAGGCAACTGAATACATTTCTGGAGAGCATAAACACGTTCTTTAAAAAGATGGCGATGAGGATGCACAAAAAAATATATCAAATATTGGGGAGAGCTTTCTTATGAGGATAAACCAACACTTCGTATGAATAGGTAATAATGTTAATGCCTTACTTTATTATTGTATACATATGTTATTTCCTTACATTTTATGTTACTTGTATTGAGTATGAACAAATTCCTATTTGTGGCAACAATTTTTTACTCGAGGTGTAAGCTTAAATAGTTTGAGTATTAGTTGACAAGGATTATCGGGGTTGACGAAAGTGTCAAAGTGGTTGAGTTAGCTAAGGAAATGATAGAAGATTTATACTCTGAGCACAATAACCTATATGGTGGACAAAACAACTCTTATACTGCTCAGGTGCCATGCTCTAATTGACTGATATGATACCATGTTTTCAACTTGATTTCTATTGCATTCATCTAAGTATATTTGTTGACACTTTCATGATCAGGAAGGGGCACTATCTAACAATAGTTTGGTAAATGATCCATTTGCACAAGAATGTATACAACAAATGGAAAGTCAGCACCCCAATAGACAAGCAAAGTTGGAGTTGTACCTTTTTGTTAGCCCCCGAGAGTTTTAAAAGCAATATTTTAAAATGGTAGAAGAACAATAATGATAGGTATCCAGTGCTAGCTATAATGGCACATGGCATGCTTGCAATACCTATATCGACAGTACCCTCAGAAGTTGTGTTTAGCATAGGAGGTCGTGTCCTTAATTATTATAGAACCAAATCGGGCATAGGAACGACAAAGGGTCTCAAAATTAGTTCAGGGATTCTAATGAGATATCTTCTCGAGGCCATCATGTTGATAATGTCTTAGAAGAACCAGATGCATATGAGTTTGACAAAGCTGATATTTAATATTATAATTTCATATTAGTCATATTTTAAATTTATTTACGTCTTCTCTTACTTAATTAAATGATATTTATTAATTTTTATTTCTGCAGAGCTTGCATCGAATCCAGATAACATGCGTCTTGCTCCCAAAAAAATTTGGTCCGAGTCTAGGAATGGCTCATTCCTGGACCGACATCCCGAATGGCCATGCCAGCACCAATTAAAGCTACTTCTTAGCTACAAGATAATGCTCATCAACTCTGTTCTAAATACTCTACCATCGTACTATTTTGGCTGTATCCAAGCGCCTAGGACCATAATCCAAAAACTAAATAGCATTATGCATTCTTTATGTTGGGGAGGCACATCTGAGAAAAAGAAAAATTGTTGGATAGCATGGCACAAAATATGCTCACCTACAGATAAGGGAGGCTTAGGGATTAAAAATCTAGAAGCTTTCAATAATAATTTACTACGAAAATGGGGAGAGAGACTTCTGAGTGAGAAATAGAAAATGTGGAAGGACATACTAAGAGAGAGATATGGGATCAGAGGGGAATTAAAGCTAGTGGAAAAGATCTAAAAAATATGCTAGATGGACATTGTTAAAGTGGAATGCAAATATGTACCGGAAAGGATCAAAGGTGAAGTTCTGGACAGATAAGTGGCACAAAAATACTAACCTTGCAGAACAATTTTCAAGACTTCATAGAGTGACCAAATTGTAAGGGGCAAGGAAATTGTGAAGATGGAATATGGTCTTGGTAATGGGAGCGGAAGAGAGAACTAAATGGAAGAGAGCTAGGAAAATTATCTAAACTAACCATTTTTATCTTATGTTAATATGCAAGTACATAAGATATATACATATATGTATGGAGAAACAAAAATAGAAAATTGCACAGTAAAGGAAGCCTACAAGAAGATCCTGGAGGAGATGCTTGTCCTATACACATAAGAACAAGCGCAAATACTGCAACTTGGTTGGAAAATCGTGGCACTCCCAAAAAAGCAGCCTTCTGTGCATCATGTGTCATATGCAGAACAGAATAAGAAACTGAAGAACACCTTTTTAGGCTCTGTTTGCTTGCAGGTTTCTGGGCGGATTAACTCGGATAACCCAAGGGATTACGTATTGATTTTCCCCCGGGCCCAACGGATTACGTATTGGCCCGGTCGGGCCTGGGTTTACTGCCTGATTTAGAGCCTCATTTTTTCTGCCCAATTTTCATTGGATTATGTAACCCTTCGATTGCCCGTCCTGAAAACTTACAAAAATACCCCTGAGTAACAATTAAATTAGAACATAACCAACTACATAATTAAACCTGCAAACCCTATTTCTCATTCACTCCACACGGCCGAACTATCTCTCGAACCAAATTTGCACGACGACATTATCCACTCTATCACCATCCTTGGCGACGGCACCCACGAGAACCAGGTTATTGCTTCCTCGTTGAATCTCGCCTGTCGTGCAATTTTTTGGCTAAACTCACGTGCTTTGGTTGTTTGGAGTAGGGCTTGTGAATTTTTTGTGGGGTGGGTGGGTGAGGGTGGACTTGGGTTCGTTGGGGATAGACTTAAGTGTTTCGAATCTGACGGTTTTGGGTTTAATTGTGGATTCACGAGCCAATAACACCTTTCACACAAGGGCTAAGACAACACATCATTTTTGGGGTTTCAACGAGATACAAATCATATTTGGTGATTGAACGCGATTGAATTATGCCTTTCAATTATATGTTGTCTTGGAAGTTGATTTGCGTGTTTGGGGTTTGAACGTGATTGATTTGTGCATTTCACCTATATGCTGTCTTGGAAGCTGATTTGCGTGTTTAGGGATTGAACAAGATATACAGATTATTGCTATCTATTATTAAGCTAAAGTTGCTTTTATGCGTGCTTAATTAGCATTCGGCTTCATGTACTTCAAAAAATGAAATGTTTATCCTTCTGCATGTACTTCAAAAAATGTAATGGAACCTACAAAACAAAAGATGATGAAACTTCCCCAGTATAAGACTAATCTCAAATTTTGGGCAAATCTGAAATTTTGGATTCTTCTTCAGGATTTCCTCAAAACGCCAAAGTTTGGCATAATCTGGAAATTGTATAGTGGATGAACTTGCCTTTATTAGAAAATTTTCCTTGATTGGCATAATATGAAAATTTTCTTAATGAAGTTGCCTTTTTTGAAGGATGAAGGTACGAGTTGGCATTTTGCCTATTTTCCTTACTTGGCATTTTAAAAGTGAAATGAGAAGTAAGACATATTATTGTATGAACTCAGAGCATCTTGTTTCAGCCACTGTCCCTATTTTCTTCAGTTCTAAATACATGTCGCATCTTGTTTTAGTCAATGTCCATATGGTTTAATGTTTTTCGGTTTAATTGGTCTTACCTAGATAAACCAGCGCTAATCTGAAAAACATTATAAAATTTTAGTTGATACGAATATTTTATAATCTACATAACATGTTTTAGTACGTAGAATAAAATAAAATGGATGTACCATTTATGAAATTTTATATATCTAACAATTTTACGCAACTTGTTTTCGTATGTGTAGTTTAATAGACAACCATACCAAAGTTGTCTACGTAGTCTATCATGAATAGGTCAGTTATTGCTACGTTCTTCGCTTGCGCAAGAGCATTTATTATTGCACTGCCAATAATACTCGCAGTAGAGAGCGAATCTAGAGACATTGCCAAACAACCTAAGCGTAAGTGAAAGCGTAATAGGGATGCGCCTCCTAAGTACCTTATCTTAGACAAATTATCATTCATTCAACGCATCACTCAAGAGTCGAATAGGGAATTCTTTAAAAAATTTAGAATGTCCAGCAAAGCATTTTCAGAACTATGTGCAATTCTGCGGGAGGATCATTGTTTGCAAGACGATAAGTACGTTTCAGTGGTCGAGAAGGTTGCTATCTTTATGCAAACTCTAGCTCACCACAAAAAAAATAGGGTCTTGCAGACAGATTCTCAAAGGAGTTGCTAGAAAATAAGTCATGTATTCCATCAGGTTCTGCACGCAGTTCTTAAGTTGCACGCAAGGTTGCTTGTTCAGCCGGTTCCAATAGATTCCACATGTTCTGATAATAGGTGGAAGCCGTTCCACGTAGGCCTTTCATTTTTCTTCTGCGTTATTTGGGTTATTGCTTGCTCATACTTATTTTGTAATACTTTAGGGTTGCGTTGGTGCATTGAGCGGTACCTACATTCCGGTTCATGTCCAAGTAGATGATCAGCCACATTATCGTATACGGAAAGGCCATTTGGCCACCAATGTTTTGGGTGTGTACGATACACAAGGCCATTTTGAATATGTACTAGCCGGTTGGGAAGGCTCAGCCGCTGATAGTCGGGTACTACGTGATGCTCTTACAAGACAAAATGGTCTTAGCGTCAAAGTCGTACGCTGTTCTTGTATTGACTAAAAAAATTGTTTGCCTTATGTGGTATGAGTTGGATATCTTCTTAGCATTGAACATCTATGTCGATATGTTACTGCAGGGACGTACTACCTATGTGACAGCGGCTACATGAACTCTGATGGTTTCCTCACGCCCTATAGGCAAACCAAATACCATCTACAGGAGTGGGGTATTGCGAATAGAAGACTGGAAAACCACAAGGAGTTATTCAACATTCGCCACTCTTCAGCTCGCAATGTGAGTGAACGTGCGTTCGGCATTATGAAGAAGTGCTTTGCCATTCTTCGTAGCCCTGCTTACTACCATATAAACACCCAATCCGACATTGTGCTAGCATGTGCTTTGTTACACAACTTCATCATCCAAGCCACTCCGTCCGATCCCTTGTTGGAGCAATCAATTCCAGCATTGTGAATGATTGTAATCAAGATACAACATTACTAGATGAAACCATTCAAACTATTGGCGCGTCTCCAGGGTGGAATCAGTTTAGGGATAATTTAGCCGTAAACCTATGGGATACATACAGAGGCCATGATTTGTCGTGATTGTTTTTGGCATTTAATTTTCGGACTTAACTATGGTTATGTATTTAGTCCATGTTTCTGTACTTAATATATGTTTTGTTGCTTTTTGGATTGACTACAAAATATTCTTGCTTTTAATTATGTAAATGTTCACGGTTTGATATCTCCTTTACATTGTGGCTTTAAATTATCATTCATTCAAGATCATTTAATATCTTCTTTTACATTCTGCCTATAAATTATCATTTATTCAAGGTGATATATTCTCTTTCATGAGCACAATTTTATTTATCTTTGTTTACCAACATGCAAGGTCATAAACATGGATACAGCAAGACATATAGATGATCGGGAGGAGGTTACATCCGAGCACAGGGTTGAGGCAACAGAGACACCTCCTACGAGGAATAGGGTTGCTGCTACAGCCCCTTTCAAGAGGCCCAGAACTAAGGTGCATGAAGTAAAGAAAAAAATCAAGGTCGAGGCAGAACCTAAGCCTACTAATAGTAAGAAATTGTACATGACGCCGGATGAAGAAAGGAGTTTACTGCAGATTCTGAGGGAGCTCGTAGTCGAAGGTTGGAAAGTTGGGCAAGGATGGAAGCGTGTTATGTACCCTAAGCAGCGGTAAAGATGAGATCATCGGTTGAGGGTAGCACCGTAACCACAAAGAATGTGGAAAATAAGATGCACAGCTGAGTCAAGTGATACAGGTTGGTACATGAATTTTCGAAGCTGAGTGGCCTGGCGATTGATCGCAAGATGCATGCAGCATCGTTGACTCTGCTCAGATATGGGACGAGTATGCAAAGGTAATTATAATTTCATAATTTACGCATTGAATAACCTATGTATTCGTAGTTTGTCTATAATGATTTATTCATTTTTGTCATCATTGGCCAGGTTGATAGCAAGTACTCAAAGCTTAGGGTCAAAACATTCCCATATTATGACCTTTGGGGCGAGCTGTTTGGACAATATCATGCCACAGGTGCAGGGGCCAGAGACCATGGCGCAGTTGAAAGAGAAACTACTCCAAAACCGACTACGTACTACGAGCTCATCAATGACTACGAGGAAGGCATAGATGATTCAGTGGTGCCGAAGAAGCCAACCTCATTTACGAAGGAGAAATATGCCCCTGGTGTAGATGGTGCAGCAAGCTGCAGCCGAGGGAAAAACAAGAAAACACTACCAACAAGCCAGTCCAGTTTAACATGCAAGGCCGGCAAAACTCTTGCTAATTTGGACGTTTGTTTCATGCGCGCTGAGCGTTTGTTTACTAAGCAGGAGCAAACTTTGAAGGATGACTCGAAGATGCAGAAGACGGCGAAGTTGAGAAAAGATTTGCAAGAGTATGCTGAACTGACTTTGGTTAAGAGGTTAAGGCTCATAGACCAATTCCTCGCACATGAGGGGCACTATTACTACTGGACCACAATGGATGCCGAGGAACGTGCTGAGTTCATCAAGGTTTTTAATTAAGGGAATCTTGGGTAAGTTTAATGCCGACTTAGTTCATGTTCGGACTTAGTTCATACTATGAATACTGTTTCGGACAATTGCATTATGGGTTTTGTATTTTGGCGACTACTTGTATGTGATGGGCACCAGTTAGTTGATACTATGGATTTTATGGCCTTTACTGCAGGGAAACTTGATACTATGGATTTTATGTATTGGTAGTTGATGCTATGGATTTTATGTAGTTTAATCATTGATGTTAAGCTTTTTTCGGTTGGTACTTTTGTTGCATTTGCGTAGTATGAACATATCATGGTGTGCTCTTGTATTTTGATGGTTTTTGAATGTTGATCGCAGTGTTCTGATTCTGCATGTTTTGGAAGCAATTTTCGAAAAATCGTTTTAATTTGATGAACAAATGGATTCATCCAGAATTAATGCCCGTTGGATTTATGTGATCTGTATCACTTGTAGATATAGACGTGATATAACATGATACAAGATAAAATGTCTGTTTGTTTATTTTTCTGAAAGGGAGCAAAAACATAAGAGGCTGAACTCTACTTGTAACAACAGATCTAGTAGATCTGACACAGGCCAATGCAAAGAGCGTAGCCTCCCGTAACTGACAGCATACAATGAAACAAATGATTAGGGATGATCATATAAATGAAATGACCAAATTAAACAAGTGATATCTCTGCATCTACATTGATGAACATTGATGAACAAATGGATTCATATTCCAAGTTTGCTCGCTGGTACAATTTGACCAAATTAAGCATTGTAACCCAAGGGAATACAGAAAAAGAACCTTTTTCATCCCATATCCAATTTTCGCAAGCCAATCAATAAGTACAGAGGCAGCATCTTTGTTATGCAGTCCGTCAATGTTAAGTCCAGATATTGAATTTGATGAATTCACCATGAAGCCAACACCAGTATAAGCCTTCTCAGAGTAACTGAAACTTCCACCATCTGAAGTCACAACTCCACAGATTGGAATGTTGTACTTCAAAGCAAACTCATGGTCCCGTGTGTCATGTGCAGGCACAGCCATTATTGCTCCTGTCCCATAGCTGTGCACCAAGTCGCAAAACATCAAAACCCTGAATAAAAAACAGAGAATGGAGGGGACGTAGACATATACTTCGTGCTAGATTCAAGTCACCACATTTTAATCATAACAAAGCAGTTAAGCTGGTTAAAAGACCCAACAATGAAATCATTAAGTAATATTATACCTCCCCAATACATAGTCAGCTATCCACACTGGAATAGCTTTCCCATTTGCAGGATTTCTTGTATAGCAGCCACTGAAAACTCCAGTCTTTTCTTTCTGGAGCTCAGTCCGCTCAAGATCACTCTTTCTAGAGGCAAGTTCCTTGTACTCTTCCACCTACACTTGGGAATATTTATTATTTTACAGATGATATCATATTTTCAGAAACAAAAAAAAGTAAGATAGACATACATCTTTTCTTTGGGCCTCAGATACAATAGCTATTAATAGGGGATGCTCAGGTGCCAGGACTAAGTAACTACAAAGTAAGATGTAATGAGAAGCCATGAGGCTGGTAAAAGGACATGCTAGATCATTTTTTGAAGAGCAGCATACGTACGTGGCACCAAAAATTGTATCAGGCCTGGTAGTGTAAACATCAATTTTGAAGTCTTTTTCCAGACCATCAGCATCCACAACAAGAAATTGCAGCTCAGCCCCCTCTGACCTCCCTATCCAGTTCCTCTGCATTTCCTTCACACTTTCAGGCCAGTCAAGATCATCTAAATCTTCAAGAAGCCTGTCAGCATATGCAGTGATCTTCAGCATCCATTGCCTCATAGGCTGCTCGGCAATAAACAACCAACTGTAAAATCATAAACCATCCACCAAATGACAAGAAGTAGGAAAAACATTCACGTATAACCCTGTAAAAGATGGAAGCGGGGGCCAGATAGAAGAAAAAGAAGCTGTTGTAGAATGTAACAAAAAGGCATACTTTGCGGATCACTGGATACCCCCCACGCTCGCTCAGGCCATCCACCACTTCTTCATTTGCCAAGACAGTCCCAAGTGCAGGACACCAGTTGACAGGAACTTCACCCTACAAGAATTTTGTATTAGCACTATAAACAAAAGAAACTGAATTGCTTTCTAAAATATTTTGATAAGAAATATACTTGGTACGCCAATCCTCTTTTGAAAAGCTGGAGAAATATCCACTGGGTCCATTTATAGTATTCAGGTTCAGTGGTTGAAATTTCTCGATCCCAGTCATAAGAGAAGCCCAACAGTTTAAGCTGGAAGGAAATGCATGTGTCAGTATAACCAGAATCCTACCAGTTGATGATATTAAAGAGTACTCACTGAAATGGAACACCCATTCATTGATGCTGAAAACCAATAAATAAACGAACATGCCCACCTTTAATAGATAAGCTCTGTGCATAGATATTCTCCTTACCAAATCCACTAAAGATTATGCAGTGAAAAGTATACCATTATGAGCAATTAGTTCATCCAAGATTTGGAATTGTCCAATGAAGTATAAAGGTTGGCTCGCAGTGCAATACAACCACATACATCTGTCTATATGTACATCTGGTGAGTTACTGGTTTACCTCTTGAACACAAAAAAGGTTAAAAGAGTTTCAATTGGTAGTGAAATTCATTTCCATTAAAACAAGATAAAACAGAATATATAGGATCTAGGAAACCCACATCCATAACCCAATAGACCAAACCTCATATCTAAGACAACTTAACTCATGGAACCATTACAAACAGACAAGATGTCAGATCACGAGACTAGGGGCCTTACTGTACTGTCAGCAGCCAAAACCCGTGAGATTAACTGATTCTTTACAAACATAGTGCATGAATAGGTTGAGCCATAAATAATGGTACTGCTGTTCTAAGCTACGTTAACAACCTGGGAGCGAAAACGGTCTATGTTTTTCCTTGTTGTGATCTTAGGGTGTGTCCCAGTCTGTGAACATGAATTGTTAGTGCAATGGAGTTGAAAAAAGGAACACTGGAAATTACTATATTATTGATAAAATAAGAATGGTGAAGGAGAAAGTACGTCAATTGCATATTGCTCTGCTGGTAAACCAAAAGCATCCCAACCCATTGGGTGCAACACATTGAAGCCTTGCATCCTTTTAAGTCTTGCAAGAATATCAGTAGCGGTATATCCAAGAGGATGTCCGACATGTAAACCAGCCCCACTGCAACAATGAAGCTGCAATTAATACTACATAGTATTCCAAATAAGATAGGAAGGATTATATTTTAAGCCCATTCGGAATTATTCTGCCATTGAATAAATGAATCAGCTCTCTTATCAGCCAGATGAATCAGGCCAAAACTACTGCAGTTACACACAAGCACTGAAGATACCTTCAGTATTGGCAAAAAATACTCATATTAGTCCACCATGGTGACAGTTTCTCCCATTAAACTTGATCCTTTAACTCTTCATCCCTGTGTCTCAATGATAATACCCTCACCTTTAGTATTTCCATAAAATCATCTTCAACCGCAGATGACTTTATTAAACTTATTACTTACAAGGCTGAATGAACAGTTTTTTGTTCCTATCACATGCAGAATCTCACAGTGTGTGCTGATGATCTAATAATTGGAGACAATGACAAAGAAGTTATCAACATGCTGAAGCTATATTCCAACACCTGTTTTCATATGAAGGAACCCAATTCCATAATGCTTCTTGGGTTCAAAATAATTTGTTGGCTCAAAGGCTTGAAGTTACTTTCCTTTGTCAATAGAAATGTGTTAGTGGCATTATTTCTGAAACTGGAGGTTCAAGGCTGGCAGAATTTTCGGTTCAAAAGACTCATAAGCTAGCTCTTGCAGCTGGTAATGCATCTAAGAATCCTGAGAAGCATGGGTGTTATGTGCATAAGTTGATATATTGCTAATCTGTTCATATTCTTGCACAAAGCCTTATGGCAGTTTTGTCTGCTGTGCGTATTAGCAAGTCAGCAGCTGCAACAATTTGCAATCGCATAGTAATGCAACCAAAATTTGGGCAAGGTGTCGACTATTGCCTTCTTGTTGGCATCTTAAATTCAAGAGCCACAGAGAGAGTTTCATGACTGTCTGCTGAAGCAGATTTGAAAGTTGAAACAGTTAAAGGCCTTCCATGGGATCTTTGTATTGTATCATCCGCAAACAGAGCAACCATATCTTGTCAATGAGGTATCGTTCAAGTAGAGCTGATCGTGTTTTAAAGATACAACAAAACATATTCAAGCCAATAGCCATTTTCGTTCAGGCAAGACACAATAAGCAATACGCAATTTAGTGACACAAAATGTTTGCATTTCACTTTAACTAACGGGCAGCTTCTTACAAGTCTCTCAAAACAGCAATTTTATATTTTTTTTCTTCCCTGAGTTAACATTCAAAACCTACCACACTCAAACTAGATCGGTAATACTGGAAATAGCAGGTAATTATGAACATATTTTGCTGGACCAATGATATTACTATTTTTTTCCGGCGGAGTGCAGACCAATGATATTACTTAGTGTTGATTTGAAGTAGGTTAGAGAGGATGCAAATATTTCTTCCTCAAAAATAGTTTAGCTTGCAATCTGTATAATGCTACAGTCTCTAGGTTTGAAAAGAACAAAGAAAAACATTTGCCCCAACAAACTCTTAAACATAACATATATGTGATATGGGGCAAGTAAACACGTCAACAATGTAGAAGATACGAAGAAACAAAGTGAGACAGCGACCTGGGATATGGAAACATGTCGAGCACGTAGAACTTAGGCTTAGAAGTATCAATGTCATCTGGTGTGCGGAAAGTCTTGTTCTGTTCCCAGTACCGCTGCCATTTCGGCTCAATTTCGTGGAACGGGTATGCTCTCCTCACTTCTCCATCCCCCAACACAGGTGATTGTACAATTTTTTCACCAAAACTTGTACTTGTACTGTCTGCTGTAACATTTGAGCTGTTGGCTATACGGTACCCGCCAGAAGAACCGCATAATGAACGGCGCTGGGGCCAATGACGGCGGCGGCGACGATGACTTGACGACGTAGGAAGCAGCTGCGGGAGAAAATGGAGCTGTGTAGCTGGCTGAAAGTTGGTTAACATGGATACGCCGGATTGTGTGGATTCGAGTTTCCGGGGAGGATGAGGAATCTGGGGAAGAAACTGCATCAAGCTGATATGAAGAAATCAGGACCGCACCGGACCGTCCGGAACCGCCTCGACTGGACCGTCCGGGCCGGTTGGATAGGCCCCTTAACTATCAGTTTGGTTCGGTTCCGATTATGTGATTTCTATTTTTTTTCGAGTTAGGCACAATTTGACAATTTGTATCTAGGTTCATGAACATTTTATCATTTAAATTTTAAAGTTATATTAAATTTTTTTGATATGTATAAAAGTGTATATATAAATTATATAAACTATTTTATATAATTTATATATATAATTCTAAACCCTAAAATCAATAATTATATATAAATTAAATTGTTAATTCATAATTTATAATTTATAAACTTATTAAAAAGGTGTAAAGGAAGAGACTTTAATTTAATTATAAATAAATTAACATTTATAATTAAGTTACTTACGTATACATAAATGAATCAAAACCCACATATTTTCTAACTTTAATTACTTGTTGGATCAATCAAAATCAATTGGACTTGTGGTGCTTGTCGTATCGATTTTCCATGTGTCGAATGTGTTTTCTTTTTCATTCTGTTGATGTTTTGAACTTTATTTTTCGCTACTATCCAATCATTTAAGTACGTTTGATATTCTAAGTTGATCGAATGCAATGATGCACGAGAATACTTGCTCTACGACAACTGTTGAAATCGAATATGTTAGAACCTTTCTTTCCATAACCAATAATACTGAAATTTCAAGTGCTTTGCTCCTCCACCAACAAAGATTATCAAAATTCCAATCGAATGATTCATCATCTTCGTTTGTCTAAGCAATCTCAAAAGTAATAGTTATATAAGAATCAAGTTCCACGAATGAGGAACTTGATGAATACCTATGCCGTTTGGATATTTTTTTAATTAAATTTCCCATTCTACCTAGTGTTAGTCCACTAGAACCACTACCATTACCATGAGTTTTTTTTTATATCATTTCTGTATATATACATAAATGAATCAAAACCCACATATTCTCTAACTTTAATTACTTGTTGGATCAATCAAAATCAATTGGACTTGTGGTACTTGTCGTATCGATTTTCCATGTGTCGAATGTGTTTTCTTTTTCGTTCTATTGATGTTTTTGAACTTTATTTTTCATTTAAGTACGCTTGATATTCTAAGTTGATCTAATGCAATGATGCACGATGATCATTTAGAATGTGCCATTCCTTACTAAATACTTGCTCTACGACAACTGTTGAAACTAGATATGCTAGAACCTTTCTTTCCATAACCAATCATACTAAAAAATCGCGTGCTTTGCTCCTCCACCAACAAAGAATATCAAAATTTCAATCGAATGATTCATCATCTTCATTTGTCTAAGCAATCTCAAAAGTAAGAGTTATATAAGAATCAAGTTCCACGAATGTGGAACTTGATGAATACCTATGCCGTTTGGATATTTTTTTTAGTTAAATTTCCCATTCTACCTAGTGTTAGTCCACTAGAACCACTACCATTACCATGAGATTTTTTTGTTAAGCCAAAATCAATATAATATAAAATGTATGTACAAAGGAATGAATCGCGAGACGACAAACACGAAAAAAACAAACAAGAAACATATGACAACTGACATCGGACATAAGATACACACACGTGGACAAGGTGGGTATACAATAGTGATCAACTGGCTCTCAGCTATGTAGGTTGTCATGTAAATGACGACAGGGGTCTTTACCCTGTTATAAACCCCAACTCTGCCTGTCTACCTTATAGCATCAAGGTCATAAGATTGCATGCAGCATTGATCTATTGACCTTAGACTATGCAGGCCACCATAAAATATGGTTACATGAGTCTTTACCGTGGTGGTTAACAAAGCTCAGCCTGTACACCTTATAGCATCATAGCCGTTTGATTTGTTGCTCTCTTCCCTGTTCACTTCATACATTTCAAGCCCTTTGGATCCTACTCCGTTGTGCTCGGTTTTGCAGAATAATACTCGGTAATGCTCGTTTGTGCAACCATTTCTATCACCACATGCCAAGTGCTAAACACATGGTCACCATATCACCGCTGCTGCACTGCTTCTTCTTGCACTAAAGCCAGCAATCTGAAACACCATCCCCAAGTGTCCCTAGACACACACCAGACCCCATTCCCCAATATTGCCCTGTGTGTTTTCTCTCCTGTGATTCTGCTGGCAGTGTTTCAAGGGGGGTGTCAATCCCTCTTCTCTGAGGCACCTACCTGTACCGCCATGAAGTAAAGAGATATACAAGAGCATAACAATTCCACATCGCAGCATATATCACATATCATCCACTGCCCACAGCCTGACAGAGGTATAATCAAGTTGTCTGTAGTCTAGCCTTCAAGACTTAGAACACAGATTATGCATTTTACCCGAAGAGCTGAGAGTTCTCTATTTACCTCAACCTCAATCTGCCACCTTAGATTGCATAAATCTACTACCTGGAGCACCTGAATTAGCTGTACTCCATCTCCAGGGACCGGTTCTATAGCCCCTAAGCTGGTTATCAATAAGCTTCAATCCATGCTTACACCAACTGCTCCTCATTCAGGTGCACCTGACAGAACAACAAAAACTTTTAGAAGAACATTTAAAATGCAACAAGAAAAGGCTGCTTCCCTGTTTGTACATGTAGATCGTGGCCTGAGTCTATGCTCAGGGTGACTCCTCTCTTCAACTGGTATGTTTCCCTATGCAAAGTAATGGCTGGCTAAGCTAGTCATTCATCGAATATGAGAATCCTGCCCATCTAGCCCTCAGCCAGGACCACGTTGTCCTTTGAATTATATGCTGCATCTCCATAGGATTTACATCCTGCTCGCTGAAACAGACCTTTTTCCTCATTTTCCAGAGGGTCCACATAAAATCTAGCCAAAGGGATAACCATATTTCGGAGTTAATACATCCTTGTGCCAGTGTCCTGTATTCCTGAAGAGATGGGACTGAGGAGTTGTTTATTACCATCCCTGCCGCCCCTGGTGTTAGCCAGACCTTGAGTCTCAACCATACTTGTTTGCTAATCTCACAGTCCTGAAAAAGGTTACCAGTTATCTCCTGATCAGCAGGTATAACATGCCTGCCTTGTAGGTTAACCTTGGTAGGTATAGCATTATGGATGAGTTTTCACCCAAAGGTGCACACTTCTTCGAAGCATATCTATTCCATACCAGTTTAGTTAGCTCCATCTGCTGTTGGCTGAACACAGAATCTCTGGATTCTGAGATTATGTGATAAGCCTCCTTAGAGCTATACAATCCAGTTGATCCGTTCCCAAAGCAGTACTTATCTATGCTATTGGGGTGTGGTTTTCTGTCCATTATGAACTCCTCCAAATCTCTGAGATATGGCAGTTCTGACACTCTCAATGGCCTTCTCCAGTTCCACCTCAATTTCCATTGATCTCCTTTCCAAAACCCTGATTCTGCAACACTGATTTGTTTGTTCCCTAACACGCGAAATAATCTTGGGTACTTGCTGGCCAGCAATGTGTTTTGTTGCCACCTATGAGTCCAGGAACAGATTCCTACCCCATTGCCCAAGATCACTCTGTAGTTATGAGAAAACCATGTGGCATTCATCATCTTCTGCACTTTACTCAACCATCTACTTGGATAAGCGTGACTCCTACTTCTCCTTGCATTTGTCATTGTTTGTGTATTCTGTGTTCTGATTTGTCTAAGTTAACTCACTTGAATCATCCCATCTTCCCCATATTTAGACCTTAAAATCGTTGCAGTTAGGGATCTCTCTCATTAATTAATCTGTCTCCCCATTTACCCAACATTTCATCATTAAAATTTGTCAGGTTCCTCATCCCTATGCCCCTCTTTTCCACTGATGTTGTGATCTTCTTCCAAGAACTCCAACAGATTCTCCTTTTCTCAGTTGAACTCCCCCATAAAAAATCGCTCTGAATTGATGTTAGTTTCTTAATGACAAGGGCAGGGGATTTAATGAAGGAGAAGTAGTGGGAGGGAAGAGCTGAGAGCACAGAATTTAACAAAGTGAATTTTTTTGCCGCAGAGAGATGCCTGTGTTCCCATCTTGATAGTGTCCTACTAAACTTATCCACTACCGGTTGCCATGTAGCCATATTACTCAATTTTGACCCAATAGGCAGTCCCTAGTACTTAAATGGAATACTTCCTATCTGACAACTTAGAAATGCAGCCATCTCCTCAACTGTTGATGCCTATCAACTTTGTCTTATTAGAGTTGATCTTTAGCCCTGAAACTGCTTCAAAATTCTGCAAAATAGCCCTTAATGTTCTGACAGTGCTCCAGTTGGCTTGGCCAAACAGAATAGTATTATCCGCAAACTGAAAATGAGACATCACCACCTTATCTTTCCCTACAGCCAGTCCACTCATCAGATTATGTTCTACCGCCTGCTTGATCATGACTGATAAGCCTTCCACCGCCAGCAGGAATAAAAAGGGTGAAAGGGGATCCCCTTTTCTCAGTCCTCTAGTTGGGTAAAATTCAGATGTGGGACTTCCGTTTATAAGGATTGAAGTTGATGCAGACTGGACCATTGCCATGAGTTTGAATACTAATACCCAAGTATGTTTGGTATCTATATACAACTCATCTAGCAAACTAGTTATTTTTTCAATTAAGGTGTTATATTTGACAATTGGTTCATTATTCTCGTTAACAAGTTTAATATAATAATTTTCTAATGATGTTTTTAAACCTTCTAATTTAATTCGTGGGTCTAAAACGGTGGCAACAAGGTTAAGTATTAGTATATTTAGAATATACTTTCACAAATTTTCACTAATAGTATCTACATAATTTTTTAAATTAGTTTCTTCTTGAAAACCTGTAATAATGGCTCCTACATTAACAAAAATGAAAACAAAATGAGGCATGAAATGAGTTATATACATGTGATACTAATTTTGTGTAATCATTAAACTACTTTAATAATTTTAATTTTTTTTCACACCCATTCAGGTGGGTTTGATGTAAATACATATTTTTGGTGTCTATTATTAATAAAATTACATAATAAATCTTTTTAAGGAACGGTTTGTTGAAGCGAAAAGTAAGTAGAATTCCAACGAGTTGATGCATTTTGAGAAAATTTTATGGGCCTAACATTGTACTTTACAAAATTTAAATCAATATTTCATTATCCTAGGTTAAGTAGCATAACGTTTGATAGACTTTTTAATGGGATGTACGTTTAAATCAATGCATTTTAGAGAATCTTGTATACATAAATTAATAATATAACAAATACATCTAATATGAAAAAAAAAAGACTACCAAAAGAAGAATCACATAATGCTTTTAGTGACATGTTTTGTACTTGTAGTTTTGCTTCTCCTTATCCTTCTCATTTTACACTTTTTGGGTGTTTGAAAAAATTATGAATATATATATATATATATATAAAAATTATGAATATATATATATATATATATTTATAAATAGTGTTTGCAGTTAAATTTTTTAAGATAATTTTCATTTATTTACAAAATTGCTATTAGAAGTAGAAGTAGAAAAAATAATCTCCTAACCACTTCAGAAAAATGAGTTTTGACTGAAAAAAAGAAAATGAGAAATAGAAGTGGAGTTTTAAAATATTATTTTTGAAATAATATGAAGTGGTATAAAACATGCCCTAATAATCTATGCATAGTTATTAGAGGCATTATCAAAAGAAACAATATATACACTATGTTATAAATTATATTTTTCTAATACTAGCATAACCATGATGCATATATTTTATGGAGTATGTGATTCATCAAACGTTCTATAAGTTAGTATCCTTTTTTGTATCTTCCATTTATTATCTATCAAATGACAATTTATTCCCATATAACTATGAGTTTGCTAATAATTGGACCATATATTGCTACATATATAAACTTTTTGTTCCATATATGCAATTTTTTATATATAAATTAATTTTCTCTTTTTCTTAAAAGATTTAGTAATATCGCTAGTGCGTGATTTTCGTAAAATTCTAATAAATGCGGGATTTCAACATGTACGTACATAATTATCTAAATTTAAACTTTCAGAAAATCTAAAGGGAAGATCTTTCGAACAAGTTAAATCAACTAAATATTCCGTATTCTTATTTTGATTAAATCAAAATAAATATCTAGAAGAAGAAATACCTCCATCTCCAACTCTACCGACGCTAGAATCCCGTGAAAGTTAGATTTTAGGATCGATTCCAAGCTTTACCGGGTGTTTACCTTGAACATGTCTAGCAAATGTTCTAAAACCTCCACCTTATGAAAAATACATGACTTAAAGTTTTTAAATAAATCTATGAATAAAAATTAAAATTTAGGGATAAATAATTTGATTAAAAACATTTTATGAATAAAAACATAATATTTTGTGCATAAATAATTTTAGGAATAAAAAAATCATTTACAAAAACTAATGAATAAAAATATAAAAAAAAATCATGCATACATAATTTTAGGAATAAAAAAATCGTTGAAAAATCAATTTATGAATAAAAAATTTCGTACGATTTTTGAAGTGATTTTTTTTACACATAACCGACACTTGACCCAAAAGTAGTCGGGTCCTCTTTCCGGATTTGAAATTTTTTCGAAAAATCCATAAAAATGTGGGAGTTGCTCATTTTTTTCTCGATCCGCTCTTGATTTTGTGATACGGGTGGATGATGGGGTGAACAACTACCATGACCATGAAAAGAAATGGTGTTGAACTTTTATTTGGAACAACTTCTACCTTCTCCTCTGCTTGTGTTTCTCCTGAATCTACCAACTCAAAATGAGGATCGTGCAAAATATCAAAATTAATAAGATTGTCGAAATTAGCGGATGAAGAAGAAGGAATAATTCTCTTTGACATTTTTCGGTAGAATAACAAAATAAAATTTGAAAATTGCTAAATAAAATGCACAAAAATAAGAGATTGGGAGAGCGAATAATTGAATAATTGTTGAATAAGAATCGAAATTGGTGTAAATAAAATGAAGGGATGAGTGTGATATATATAGAGGTGAGAAAAAAAATAAAAAATTTTGAATTTTCTAGCCATTTGGACCACTGGTTGGACCACCAGTCCCATGGTAAAAATTAAAAAAAAATTAATTTTTATTTTTTTAATTGTACGATCGTCGGTCCAACTATTGTAAATGGATCTATTTTTTGAATGATGGTTGGACCAACGATTGTGGGGACCTTCGGTCTCGGTTCTAGAAAATCTAGAACTGGGACCGAACCCACCAGTCCGGTAGCTGTTCGGTTCTTTGTTGGTTTTGGCTTGCTATTATTTATTTGAGTTATGATTGCGGGTGTCGTATCTGGTTCATTTTTAATTTGTTGAAATTCTGTTTAGGATTCGTGTATAAGTTTCTTTTGGGTTAAATCTGGACAGTTGTGAAGGTTTCTTGCTAATACTATGATTGAATATTCTTTTCAGGGAACATCCTGTTGCCTAAATCATAGGGAGCACGGTACCGAAGTGAGTAATCTATGTGATATCATTGTTTGACTACATGTCCATGATACTTTTAGATTTATGTATATGTGGTATTTCTTCTTGTGTTAGATATTTGTGAATCTTGTTTGCATTGAACTGTTTAGTTGTGTGGTTTGAAATACTAACCCCGAAAAAGCACTCCACAGTGATATATTAAATGGACCCTATGATTGTCATGTTCAATACAAAATTGTTGTTTTGTGTATTGTCATCGCATTTGAAAGGTAAGCGGAGTATGAGAAGACCGAAACAAAACATAAGCGTAATGCTTCACCCAAGTACCTGATTCTAGATAAGATTTCTGAACAAATGACCTTTTTGAAGAGACTAATCCAAGGGAACAACATAGACTATTTTAACATTTTTAGGATGTAAAAGAGAGCATTTACTGAGATGTGGCACGAAGGATGATCAGTACTTTTCAGCTGTGGAGAAAATTGTGACTTTCCTACGCACATTATCCTACTACTAGAGGATTAGAAAACAACAAACAAATTTTTAAAGGAGTGGACAAACAATAAGTGTAGCTTTTCATGAGGTATTACAGATTGTGGTTAAACCTAAGGACATATTTCATCCCACCCCTAAACTTGCAGACAACGAGTGCACTAATAGAAGATAGAGCTATTTCGAGGTATGCTTAACATATTTGATAATCTGGTGGAAGGGCTACTTGGGGGCTCTAGATGGGACATACATACCTGTGCATGCATCCATTGCAGACCAACTGCGTTATAGGACTAGGAAAGGACAGTTGACAACAAATGTACTTGGAGTTTGTGACACATAAAGTAAATTTGTGTACATGCTTGTTGGTTGGGAAAGCTAAGGGTAGATGCACGGGTGTTGAGGGATGCCAATATGGGTGATTATGAAGCGACAAAACTTGTCCCAAAACTCCACACTTGAAAAGAAGAAAAGACTTCATAATGTGCCCAAAAAACAGTAGTAAATGATAGAAAAGAAGACAACCACAGATTTGTCCAAAACACAAGAACGATAGAAAATCAACAAACTAAACACAACCAAATATTCGAAAACAAGAAACAATATTAGGGATCTACTTTTTTCTCATCATGGTCTTCAGATCCAGATACGGAAAATTCATGAACTCGGGTTCGTCACTGTCATCCTCTTTGTTTATATAGCATACCAGACGTGTTTTTCATCGTGAAAATTTTGTTCTCTCACCCTAAGGAGTCAGTCCAATCACGATTCACCAGTGAATGGCTCTTTATCCACTGTAGGTTTTTCCGTAGAGGTAGGGGCCGACCCTTTAAGTGTTGCCTTTGATGGACTGGCCAAGGTAGAGGTGGCATCAATCTCAATTGGCTTTTCAACCACGTCGCCTAGTCGGATCTCAATCTTAGAATACTTCCTCTGATTGTAGGTGGTTTGCTCATCCTATGAATCGTCTAATGCCATGGGGCTCTTCTGGGAGATTTTTCCAGCAGCATAGAGGCGAAGAGATAATGTTTTCCGAGACATTCGATGAGAATCGCGAGTGAGAGCAACGCGACTATTCAAATAGAGGAATGGGGGGAGGGACTGCTAGGGTTAGGACGAATCATTAGGCTTATATAGTGTAGGGTTCAATGTTATTTTGGTAAATTAATAATTTAATAAATGACGTGGCGAAGTTATACCATATTTAACCTATGTCACCAAACACTATATTAGAGATCCAAATTTTTCGATTGATCCAAAACACCTCGAGAAGATGTGTAGCAAACGCGTTGGAGGTTTGTGAATACGACAACAATCACGAAATTATACTTTTTGCGGTATTGGAATAAGCCTGCTAGCAAATGGCCCCTTAGGGCATGTTTTGTACTTATATTAATTTTCGCTTTTACTTTTGTTTCTCCTTCTCCATTCAGAAGATTAGCATGTTTGAAAAAAACTACTAAAAAATATTTTTTTTCACAACTTTTATTTATTTATAGAATGAACATCAGAAGTAGAAGGAAAAAAAAAGTTATCGCATACATACATTAGAAAAAAAGTAATTCTGGTTGAAAAAAAGTGAGAAGGGGAATGAAAAGCATAATCTAATTTTTTAGCGATACAAAACATGCCCTAAATGCAAGTATTATTTTATTTCGAAGAAAAAATCATTTAAGTTCTACATAATATCTCAAGTTTCACATTTAATAATATTTGATTAAAAATATGTGAGAATGAACTATGAGATTTTGGTTTCTGAAAACAATTTTTTAAGATATTTTTCTGCACCTATTAATATCTAAAAACGAAAAAGAAAATTGATAAAGAAAAGACGTTACCAAGCGTCAACTTTGATGGGGTATGTCAACTACCATGATAAATTCCGTCTTTTCTGCGCATATCGAAGAAGAGATATTTTGACAATGGTATTTTTGTTACTTCACGTAACATGTGAAACCCTAGGTGTAAAATTTAGTAGAACTTGGATCCGACCAAATAGTAAACAGGCTCGGGCCTTGGGTGCGAGTTTGCATATGGGCCAACTTACAATGGAATGTGGTTACTTCATAAAAATCTTAGTACCAAGGTAGTTGATTGCAATCCCACAATTTCTTATAAGTTGGTTTATATTCTTGTTCATAACCCATGTGAGATATTCTAACACTCCCCCTCAAGTCCAATTAGGCAAATACTGAGTGTCGGTTTGGGGTACGGTCAGTTCCACCGGTAGGATCGCCCTCCCAATTCGAAGTTTTTTCCTGGAAGTTTCAAGCGCTATGACAAGAGTCGCGAATAGTTAGAGACTCGTGACTATGGCAGTGCAGTGTGGGTCACATAGGCCAAATCTATTGCGTATGGCTGGGCTAAACTTTGACCTCAGAACTCCATTGAGTATGGCTGGGCTTGTGCAATTGTGGGTCACATAGGCCCTTTGGATCTTTACTGAGTTGTTAAGTCATATCAGCTCCGATACCATGTTAAATTTACTAGACCCGGCCCAATAGTAAACGGGTCCCGGCCTGGACCCAGCCCAACAGTAAACAGGCTCGGGCCCCTAGGTGCGAGTGTGCATATGGGCCAACTTTTAATTGAATGTGGGGTACTCTCATAAAAATCTTAGTACCAAGGTGTTTGATTGTAAGTTCACAATCTCTTATAAGTTGGTTTATATTCTTGTTTGTTGGCATATTCTAACTTGTGTGTATATATATATAAGGAATTTAAGGATATTTTAATATCCATACAATAAATGCCTGATCGTTGTTTATGCGGTTGACCCGATTTACTTTCTATATTTCTGGTTGATTTTTATTGCTACTTGGATTTGTGTCTCGGATAGGAACAAGCAGGAGACAAGAGACTTTTATTAAAGAGGTCAATAACCTGCAGATGAGCGAAAATGAACTGCATAAAGTTTAGCTTCAAAATAAATTGGTAAATCGCCGAATCGGTCTGATAAGGCCGGACAAAAAAATTTATGGGGAGCTCAAAATTTTTTTTAGACAGGTTATAGGAAAATTTAAGAGGCAGAAATAATTTCTTAAGGGAGCAATATACATTTTTGGAGGGCAAAAAAAATTTTTTTTAGTCAACCGTTATGAAAAATAATAATTTTACCAATTTAAACAATGATAAAAAATAAAGCTACCTAATTTTTTTATACTAGTTAATATATTTATACTATCTAATTTATTTATATAAATAATTTTCAAAATAAATTTTTACTAATAAAGCAAGTTTAATAAATAGAGATAAAAAACATAATCAGATTTATAGAACTGAATCGAGACAACAATAACTGAAATAAAAAATCTAATTCAAAAGAAAACACTAAATCCTAAATGAAAATTACAAATATTGTCACTAAAAGATGCCCAAAGGAGCTTGTAATAAAAATTCAATTAAAAAATTAAATAAAACAACTAAAATCTGAAATAAAAAAATTGGG